>PITA01003256.1:0-142873 GCA_004023965.1 Spilogale gracilis
TCATAACTGGCTCTTAACAAATACTTGCTGTTGGATGAACTTGTGTGCTTTATTCCTTCTAGGCTGATATAACATCAGGCAGTTCACAGCAGTATAGAATTTTATTGTATATGTGTTTTACTGATTACAGTATTTTTATTTAAATATAGGGCTTTTGATTATATATTTTATGCTATTATGTCTTTGGTACTTTATCCCTGTGCTTGCTAATTCTTCCTCACAATGACTCCAACAGCTTGAGCATCCTAACTACTCTGGCATTGTTCTCTCTGTTCGAGACAGAGATTCATGCACGTTTTTGAGAGGTGGTAGTGGTGAGGAATGGGTTATAGACAGCTTTGAGAATTGAATTTTATTTGTGTATTCTTTTCCTGAAACATTTTATTATTTAAAGATTTCTTTGACAGAGAGAGAGAAAGCATGCACCAAGCAAGGGAGAGGGGCAGAGGGAGAAGTAGAGAGAAAATCTGAAGCCGACTCTGTGCTGCGTGCAGAGCCTGATGTGGGACTTGATCTCACAACCTTGATCATGACATGAGCAGAAACCAAAAGACCAATGCTTAAGCAATTGAGCCACCCAGGTGCCCCCTCTGAAAACAATTTAGATAGTTGTTTTTTTTTTTTTTTCCAGAGTTCATAGACCCACTGAAATCAGCCCATGGAATGCAGATTAAGAGTACCTAATTTAAGGGGATCTGTTCACACCAGAGGATTGATTTAAGGCAAATGATATGACACTATCAACTGTAATGGATAAGATCAGGAGTCGGCAAACTGTGGCCGTCAAGCCAAATCTGCCTGCCACCTGTTTTATAAATAAAGTTTTATTAGAACAAGCTCAGCCTACTAATTTACATATTTTATCTGGTTTTCATGCTTACTAGCATTGCTGAGTAGTTGCAACAGAGAGCAAATGGGTGAAATCTGCAATAATTATTATATGGCCCTTTACAGAAAATAGTTTACTAACAGTGGACTAAAAATGTAATCTAAATACAGTGAGTTTTTATGAATTAAGGAAGATAAGACTCATATTGAATATGAATTATGAAGATGAATGGATAAAGAAGATGTGGTATATATGTACACACACACACACACACACACACACAATGGAATATTGCTCAGAAAGGATGAATACTTAGGATGGAACTGGAGGGTATTATGCTTACCAAAGGCAATCAGTCAGAGAAAGACAATTGTCATATGATTTCATTCATATGTGGAATAAAGAAATAGCACAGGAGAAGGGAGGGAAAACTGAATGGGAAGTCATCAGGGAGGGAGAAAACCATGAGAGACTCTTAACCATAGGAAACAAACAGGGTTGTTGCAGGGGAGGTGGGGAGGGGGATGGGATCACTGGGTGTTATATGCAACTAATGAATTACTGAACTCTACATCTTAAACTAATAATGTACTATATATTGGCTAATAGAACTTTAATTTTTAAAAGTCCAAAGTGGTATATAAACATAATAGATGATCCCACAAGGATGAGGGGTGCCTCAAATACAGTCATTACTAAGTTATCTTGACTTAAAATATTTTGAAATAAAAAAGAATATTACTATAAATAGCTGTCTATAAAATATAAGTGCTTTTGAATCTATAAATGTTAAAAAAAAAATAACAAGAATAACAGTATGATGGTACCAACTTACCAGGGACAACTAAAGAACATACACTTTTTGATATCACATTTGAGCAGAGTTAACAAATGTTTTGTTTTGTTTTTCCCGGGAATGAGACCAAGATGATGATAATATAGAAAACAATAAATTTCGTGAAACATTAAGAAAACAAGGATGTTTAGCCTGGAAAAGAAGAGGTTGGAGGGTAATAGAGGAGAGGTAGAGGGAAATGATAACTGTTCTCAAATATTTTAGTCATCTTTGTAGAAGGTGGAGTTTAATTTGTTACCCCGGAAGCAGTGGTATGTTGGGAAACTGGTTCTTTGAAGGAAAAATAGCCCTGGTTTGTATGTTTCCCAGTTTTTGTGGTACAAACATTCCTACCATGGCTGATTTCAGCTACCGATAGGAAGTCACTGAATGAAAAGCTAAGAAGAGATGCATGCAACTGGTTTTCCCAAGCACAAGACGAGCTCCAGCACACCATTTCAGAAGGCAAAATAAGGCAGATGGCTTAAAACTACAGGGAGGAAATACAGCTCACCATCAGAAACTCATGATTTGCACTGGACTTCCTCGGGAGACTGTAAATTCCTTTTCTGAGAAAGTGTTTAACAGAGGCCTTGCTTGAGCTTTATGAGTACACTAATTAACAAAAGCACAGAAGAAGAATGTGTTTCTTGAATCCCATGCCATTGTTTATGATTCTGTGATATTTGAAGATTTGCTAATATGTTCTTAAGCACTTCTGCTATTTTTATTCAGAGATAAAGTTTCAGGTATTATAATCTCATGAGAATAAGGCAGATACCTGTTGATTTTAAACCTTATATGAAAGTCTACAAAATACTAATTTGATAATAGATTTCCTTAGCATAGGTATATTCAAGCTTGCTGAAAAACATGAATTTTACATATATCTTTGTATAAACTTCTCATTTTATCTCAGATTGACTCTCTCAAGATATCAAAATCGCATTTATTTCCTTTTGTTGCAAGCATCTTTTTGATATGGAGGGTGTTGTTTGTAAAACCCAAGGACATAATTAGAGGTAGTATCATATACTTGTTTGTCTGTGGCTTCTTGAAGGAAGGCTTTTCTGGAAAATTCCTCAGACATGCCTGAGGCGTTGTGGGAGAATGCTTAAATATATCATTGATCCATAGGATCAGCTTTCTTAGGTGACTAAAGAAAAAAAGTGTCGAGGTCACTTTTCTCTCAAAAATCCAGTTCTACAAAATAAAAAATAAACTAACAAAATTGAAATATTAAACGTGAAGGCAGGTCTTTACTGATTTTGTTGATTTTGCTAATTCTTACCTTTTTAGAACTGAACTTTTACTAGGGTAGCCTTGCATGTTGAGGAAGATCTGGACTCCCGCCCAGCCTTCGTGGGGAAATGTTAGTAACAGTCTCCTTATTAATGATTATTTGGAGTGAGTATATAATATAACCCAAGCCAATGACAATGGGAAGATTTTGCTCCTGGTGTTTAGGTGAAGGAACAAAAAGACATTGTCTTTTCAGGTGTTCCGAACTATATGTATGAGGTTCTTTGGGTTGCTGCAGGCATACTCTGATTATGAGTAGGTAACTCAAGAAACATCATTTCCAGGATGGAAGAACATAAGATAGGAAGAAACTGGATGCTGGATGATTCTGTTAAATCACTGGTTTAATCTTTACTGGAAAAATGCTGCATCTGACCTTCTTTTTGTGTGAAAATAAAAAGGAAGATGACATGAAGACTTTTACAAATAATGAAAAGCAGAGAAAATTATTTTCCAGAATAGGAGCACTATCAGAAATATCAGAAAAAGTTCTGCACGCAGGAGTATGATACCAACTAAAAATCTTAATCTACACAAGAAATGAAGATATCAGAATTTGTACAATAAGAGCAAACACATGAATTTTTTATTGTTTTTGATTTCTGTAAAAGATCATTAAATGTCTTTAGAGAAAACAAGAGTATGGATGTATTGTTTGCTTTATAACATATAGAAAAATAACATCTGACAATAATATCAAAGGATGGGAGGGAAGAAATTTAAGTATACTCTTTTAAAGTTCTTATACTACATGCAAAGTGGTATCATATTATTTGATGATTAGTCTTGATAAGTAAAAGATATATCTTAAAATCTTTAAGTAATCACTGAAAAATTAAAAAGAGGTATAACAATAAGCCAATTATGGAACCATTTAAAAATGCTTGAGAGACCCAAAAGTAAAAGATAAAGAAGAAAGCCAGAAAGATCAAATAGAAAACAGCTAGCATGAAATCCAGCCATGTCAATAAATATACATAATTTAAATAACTCTAAATTAAAAGACAAAGATTGATAAATATGATAAAACAGCAAGATTCACCTATGTATGTCTATAATAAAATTACAAAGACACAGATGGATTAAAGTAAAAATATCAAAAGAAAATATACCATAAAAATCTTAATCAAAAATAAGTTTAGAGTGGCTAACTTAATATTAGAGAAAGTGGGCATTAAAACAAGCAATATTATCAGTGATAAAGAGAAATGTTACAAGAAGGTCAATTAATCAAGAACATATAATAATACTAAATTTATATATATTTAATAATAGGTTCTAATTTTGAATTCAACATATCCTAAAAACAATCCCATTTGGGACATAGTTCTTTGCTTCAGAAATATGTTTTATTCCACAAGAAATAATCATATCATACCCATCCACTAACGTAAGTAAAGATCTCAGTTTATGTTTGGTGAAATACATGTCTAAAATAGGAAATAATCTGAGTAACTACTGAATATTTTTTTTCTTTTTTTTTTCCCTGGTGTTTTGGCAGTTAAACAGCTTGGAGAGCAGAAGGTGTTCAGAGTTGTACCTTTCAAAATGCTTGGGTTCAGAGATGGGTCTTGAATTTGTTTCTTAGAATACCAAATCTGAAAACTTACTCAGAATTAAGAAAACTCAATCTGCAAAATATGTGAATTAGAGGATCAGTCTTATTCAACAAAACAAATCTCTGGTAGGCATTAGGTTTAGCAGGATTTCTTTCCCTTACATATCCCTTCCTCTATTCAAATTAATATTCTGATTTTATCTTGGGACATTGCTTATGCTATTTGATAAAGAAGAATTAATCAGATTAAAAGTATAATCAACCTGAGTAATTACTTTTTTAAAACTAAAACAGATTTCCATTGGTCTCTATCAGTTTCTGCCATTTAATTTTTCGCTATTATCTTTTCAATTAGAGTTTATTACATTTCCAACTTTTAATACTAAGATGCTTCTCCAAAAACCTACAAAAAATGTGATTATTCTTTTTGAAAAAATATTGTGGGTTTTTGTTTTTTGTTTTTCAAAACCAAATGTAGATGTCAGGTGAGAAACTTTCATTCATTTGTAGTTGATCACTTAACATATATTGAGTTTGGGCTAGTTGCTGTTCCAAACACAGGGATATACATGGGTATAAAAACTCACATTGGTCCCTGTCGTAAGAAGCTTACTACAGGGGACAGAAGTACTCACTTCAAACACAGAGAAATTGCATCTTTGAAAAGTGCTCTATAAAGAAACTCCAAGAGTGACTATTAAAGGAGGAGTTAGCCTGGGGAATGGACACTTTATCTGAGATTATAAGAATGAATTAGAATAACTAGATAGAAAGGAAAGGGAGGAGGGTCCAGGTAGAGACATCAGGGTCCGGCAAAATCCCTGTGGTGGGAAGGAACATGGTAAATAAGAGAATCAAGAGAAAGTGAGTTTGATTGAAATGCAGAGTGGAGGTCTGGTGGAAGGTGTAGCCAGAGAGGTGGATGAGGCCAGAATGTGTTGTAATTCCTCTAAAAATTCATTGACTTCTTTCACTTCAACAATGGGAAGCAAAAGTAGAATTTAATTTAAGGAAAAAACATAATGATCAAAGTTGTATTTGAGATGTTCCCAGCATCAAAGAATGGAATGGAGATGGGTCAGGATTCATTTTACTACATCTTGGCAATTGTGGTATGCAGAGTCCATGATGGCTCCCCTAAGCCCCCACTTTCTCATGTATATACCCTGCATAATACTTTCCCCTTGAATCTGAGGAACATCTATGAAGGTAACAAGGCTTAACTCTCATGATTGGGCTATGTTACATGAGAAAGATGAAGGGATTTTACAGATGTAATTAAGGTCTATAATCAGTTGACTTTGAGATTAACAAAGGAGAGATTATCCTGGGCTTGATCTCATCATGTGAATCCTTTCTAAAAACCATGTAAAAAGGGTTCAGTCCTCTCCTGAAAGAGAAGGAAAGATTATCCTTCTGGCTTTGAAGAAACAGACATCCATATTTTGAATTTTGAATTGTCTGTGGACATAGCCACTTGGTGAGGATCTAATAGAGGCCTCCAGGGGCTGAGAGCATTCCCTGAGGAACTGCTAGTGAGATAATGGAGTCCTCATTCCTACAGTCATAAGAAACTGAATTCTGCCAGCACCCTGGAAAAGACTGGGATAAGAACCTGAGCTCCTGATGAGAACACAGCCTAGCCAACACTTTGTATGAGTGAGACATTGAACAGAAAGTCCTGCCTGAACTTCTTACAGAAACTCTGAGATAATAAATACATATTGTTTAAGCTGCTAATTTTGTGGTACTCTATCACACAGTGTAGAATGTTAATGCACCAATTATCAGTACACTAGCTAAAAGATGATGGTGCATTGGCCTAAGGTAATGGTGGCAGAATTAGAGAGAATGAGACATATTCAAAAGATTTTTTTTTTTTTAAATAGAATCATTAGTACTTGATCTACATTGGGTATAAAAGGTGAAAGAGGAGTGTTAAGGTTACCACCAAACTTTCTAGTTTGATCAAGTGGATCCATGAGGGTACCAGTCACTGAAATAAAGAACACCAAAAGACTGGTGGGGAACTTGGATTTCAGAAGTTGGATTTAATGGTTAGAGGTTTTTGAAATATTTGGGTATAAGTATTTCAAAGGGTTTTGAATATTAAATGGCATATCATAGTGTTTGGCCCAGAGTACGCATGAATTGGGAAAGAGAACAGCCAAAGGTTTTAAGAAAATAGAGGGAATTTGAAATTGTTGGGTAGGGTGTGAATGTGAGCTGACCAGAAACCAAACAGTAGAATTAATGGTAGGTAATTAATGGTAAGTAATTGGTGAGTAGGAATTTATGGTGAAATTAAAAAGCCTGTTTTGAGACTCCAATAGGCAACTTTAAGCTCTTCCAAGTGAGCTCTGGGAAAGGGGAGAGTGGGATTCATTGTAAGATAAAGTTTTGCAAGATGATTAGGATAAAAGAGAAGTGGAGGTAAGGCACTCATAGGACTAGGGAGGAAAGTAAAGCAACCAGGGAAAAATGGGAAACAAAATAAAAGGAGTCAAAAGGTGAGGCTGAATATATTAAAATAAATAAACATAAGTCAATACAATTATATAAATACCCTGAAACATATTTGATATGTAGTTTGGTTTTGAGTTTTGTTATTCAAAGAAATTATTTTTTTAGGAAATCCATAGCAAAGTAGTAATGGTATCTTTAAAGAAAACATTTTATAACAATGATTTTATTGTACTGTACCCCCTTTCCTCTTGAAAATTAAAAAGAAAAAACAAAAACCAGGCAGTCAGATATTAGGTAAAATGCAAGTTAAAAAGCCCTCTGTGTCAATCCTGTATTTTGCTTATTTATATATAAAAACAGTGTGACTGTGACATTCAGATAAAATATAGAATAGTGGTTAACAGATTGCTCTCCTAAGTATGGCTGGCTTAGTATGAATGCATCTACTAATGGTGTGGTGTGACCTCAGGCAAGTTACTTAGTTGAATTTCCATTTCATCATCTCTAAAGTGGGGATAACAGTACATACTTAATGGGGTTTTTATGATGATTAAAAGATAGAATGTACTGGGGCACCTGGGTGGCTCAGTTGGTTAAGCGACTGCCTTCAGCTCAGGTCATGATCCCAGACACCCGGGATCGAGTCCCACATTGGGCTCCCTGCTCGGCGGGAAGCCTGCTTCTCTCTCTCTCACTCCCCCTGCTTGTGTTCCCTGTCTGGCTGTGTTTCTCTCGGTCAAATAAATAAAATCTTAAAATAAAAAAGAATTCCCATTCTTAAAAAAAAAAAAAAGATAGAATGTACTGAGCAAAGTACTTGACAAGTGGTAACCATGAAACAAAACTATGTATTTTTTTTAAGATTTTATTTATTCATTTGAGAGAGGTAACAAGCAGAGGGAAGAGGGGCAGAGAGAGGGGGGGGGGACAAGCAGGCTCCCTACTGAGCAGAGAGCCCAACGTGGGGCTTGATCCCAGTACCCTGAGATCATGACCCAGCCAAAGCCAGGCACCTAACCCACTGAGCCACCCAGGTGCCCCACAACTATTTGTTTTTAAATTTAACTTGCTTAAAACTACTCAAGGTTCATGTGTTTGAAAAGTAAAGAATAAAATGATGAAGTAGTATGCTAAAACAATAAAAGACAGTAGAATGACTCTACAGTATATTTTTTTAAATAGCTGAAGTCTCAATATGAATTGGCACAGTGATAGTCAGTAGGGGTATACATAGTAGATGTTCAATAAATTTTTAGTGAATAAATAGAGGATAATACTGTGCTGGCTGTTATTATATGAAAACAACTGGGGCATCTGGGTGGCTCAGTTGGGTAAGCAACTGCCTTTGGCTCGGGTCATGATCCTGGAGTCCTGGGATCGAGCCCCACATCGAGCCCCACATCAGGATCCCTGCTCAGCAGGAAGCCTGCTTCTCCCCCCTCACTCCCCCTGCTTGTGTTCCCTCTCTAGCTGTGTTTCTCTGTGTCAAATAAATAAATAAAATTTTTAAAAAAAGAAAGAAAGCAACTGGTTAACATTTAAGGTATTACAATATTGCATTTAAATACATGGCACTGTTAAACAATACAATATGATGCAAGTGTTCTTTAAGTATGACCTTGTCCTACATTATAGTGGGAAACTAAAACAAAATAAGCAAAAACAAAGAAAAACAGAATCAGTTCTTTCCTTTAATAATTGGCCAGTTAAAAATTGCTCTCTTCTCATGTTACATACAGAATAATTAGAGTGTTAAGCAATTTGAGTTTGTTAGACAGTGTGATCAGGTAAATCAGGACAATAATTCATAGGGCACAAGGGTTACTGAATTAGTTATTCAGCAAATGTACCTTTTATAGCACCCATGGGTCCTGATTCTCATTTTTTATTTATTTTCTGTGTGCACCTGTTTAACTGTTAGATTTCTTCTCTCCCCTGTTACAGCCTCTTGCTCCATTTCACATTTCTTGAGGACTGCACACACAGTAATATTGTAAATTAAAGAAATACAGAGGTGAAGGGGGAAGAAAAGAGTTCTCAAGAGAAGGAAAGGTGAAAGAGATATCAGAAACTAAGTATAGAATGATTTAATGTGCAACATTACTATAAAAATTATCCCTCTGGAAGATAGGACACTTTTTGTAAATATGTTTTGGCAAATTTTACTTTGACTTTTTTTTAATAAAAAAATAAAAATGCACTTAACCATTGAGCAGGTAACAGTAATCTATTCCACTTTCTTCTAATCTCTTGCAATAACTTTTCCCATGCCATAAGCAATGAGTCATATCCACTGTTGTCTAACACATGACATTTGTATTAGAAAGTTAGGTTATGGGGCACCTGGGTGGCTCAGTTGGTTAAGCGACTGCCTTCGGCTCAGGTCATGATCCTGGAGACCTGGGATCGAGCCCCACATCAGGCTCCCTGCCTGCTTCTCCCTCTCTCACTCCCCCTGCTTATGTTCCCTCTCTGGCTGTGTTTCTCTCTGTAGAAGAAGAAAGAAAGTTCGGTTATGGTAGGCAATTGGCTCGTTTTTTGTTTTTTTGTTTGTTTTTTTTTTCTCCTGGTAACATCAATTGATTGGCAATTATCTTGATCTGTTTCATCCAGAACAGACTTGCTATAATACCATTCTGTTGACCCAGAATAATCTCAACCCAAAAAATCTTCTGAAAAAGTCATGAAATCAGATAGACTACTGGTCAACCAGACCCAAATAAGGCTCTGGGTGAAAAATATAAAATCTAGAAATACTGACCGAGGTAAACATCCTTGAGTTTCTTCAAATTTTTACTTTGCTGAAGCCATTTTCCACACTTAGTAACTTATTACTCAGAAGTTATACTCTTCCTCTTCTGTTTTTTGTTTTGTTTTTCTTTTTTTTCTGAGCATAATAGAAAATTAACTTTAACATTCTATGGGAAAGTCTGAGAGTCTTGTCCAGGTCAGAAACAAATAAGCAAGCAAACAATATAACATCAGAAAGTTTTCCCTACCTACATAGGATATTAAGGCATTTAAGAATGAATAAATCATAATTGGAAATTAAAACGACAACAATTTTTCCATTATTTAGTTCTTGTTTTTCAGTTGGTTTGACACCAGGTTTATCCAGAATCAAACTCGTGTTTACATTTAAGTAGAATTTTTCTTTAATATTAGTGAATCCTATATTCATCACAAGCAAGTTGTCCTAATAAAGCCAAAGGTTGTATTTTTTTAAATTCATTCATTGCTTTTTTTTTTTTAAGTCCATATTCTATCCTACCAAGAATTCCTTGTGTTATCTCTCTTAGAGGGAGAAAGGAATATGACATTCTGAAAATGAAGCACATGCTTCATTTGATCCAATAGCAATTTTTTTGGTCATTTATATTTTGATCAAATTATTTATAATATTTTGTCAAAAACTAGCAATCCCTATTCATACTTTATTTACAAAATACCTGATCAAACAAGCAGTTCTCTTTCAATCACTATAAATGTCAAGGTAAAATTATACAGAACTCTGGGAGAATTTGACAACTATAGAAAACCAAGGCTCCAAAAGGTAATAATCATGTCACTTTCATCAAACAATGAAAAAATATTCCTGACTGAAAGATCTTAAAGGATTGGTTCAACATATTTCATGGCATATAAAAAGTACTAAATTAATGTTTGACGAACTTAGTGGGTTTTAATGGAGGAGGGCTTTTGGACTTTTAGGGAGCATAACTTCTAGTTTTCTTTTTATAGAGCTGTGTAGATTAGATCGGGCACATTGTTTAATTCTTTTCATGCATCACTTTTTCAGCTACAATATTGTGTTTAAAGTAATAATAGTAAATAATTCATTAAATAACATACACATTTATATTCCAGCAAAGTAAATGATACTTCTATCCCTTTCTGTAGAGAGAGCATGGTTTTTAATCAAATAAGCCCTAAAACCTATTGACTCATTTAAATTCCATCTCAGTAACTTACTAGGTAATAGATACTGGGAGAGCTGCCCATCTTAGTTTGTTCTGGCTGCTATAACAAAATACTAGAGACTGGTTAGCTAATAAACAATAGAAATTTGTCACAGTTCTGGAGGCTGGAAGTCCTCGATCAAGACACTAGTATGGTCGTATTTCAGTGAGCCCCCTTGTCCTGGTTCACCTTATCTCTGTGCCTTCACGTGGTGAAAGGGGCCAGGGAGTTCTGGGGGGTTTCTTTTACAAGTACATTCATCCCACTCATGAGGGCTCCACCTGCATAACCTTATCATCTCCCCAAGGCCCCCACATTGGACATTAGGATATCAATTTATGATTTTGAGGGAACACAGACATTCAGACCATCGCACTACCTGCATTCCAAACCAGTTTCTCCAATGCACTTACCTCACAGAATTGTAAGAAGTCAGTAGAGAAAATCAGTAAGACATAGTACAGGGCCCAGACCACTGTAAGTACTTAAATATCGGTTACAGTGATTTTTATTTATTTGAGAGAGAGAGCAGAAGCAGAGGCAGAAACAGACTCCCCATTGAGTAGGAAGCCCGATGTGTACTTGATCCCAAGACCCAGAGATCATGACCTAAGCCAAAGGCAGATGCTTAACCGATTGAGCCACCCAGGCATCCCAGCAATTCTTATGGTATTTTTATGTGTCACATTGCGAAGTAATGATCCAGTTATTCTTCATATTTGTTCATTAGTTGGTTTTGGAAGTTTTGTCTTATTTCCTTCTTTTGGCAGTTGAAAAGTGGAATGTTCTTTTTTAGTTTAAGCTCAGAAATACATGAAAGTAGGGTGCCTGGGTGGCTCAATCCTTAAGTGTCTGCCTTTGCCTCAGGTCATGATACTGGGGTCCTGGGACTGCTCAGCAGGGAGACTGCTTCTCTCTCTCCCTCTGCCTGACACTCCCCCTGCTTGTGTGCACTCACTCTCTCTCTGTCAAATAAATAAATGAAAAGTAGCTTCCTAACCATAACCAACACAGTAGCCTAAAACAATTCAGTCACGGTTCTGATTTGGCATCTAGATCTTCGAGACAAATAGTGCTTTGAAGATAAAACGGTTTCTTGTTTTTGATAAAAACTCATGTCCAAAGTATACCTGTTGCCCCACAGGTAAGCAAAAGGAAATACCAAGTATAATAGGCAGTCAGTTTACCAATCCATCAGCTTGAATAAATAACACGTACCGAGGTGAAGGGGTCAGACCACAGGGATTGAAATGCTAGCTCCCCTCTAATTATTTACATGACTATTTTTAGGGAAATGAACTCTGTACTTAAAAAAATGATACCTTGAAAAAACCCTGAAATTTTGTCAGTGGAGTTTTGTTTCATAACTATAAATGATAATTTTAAAACTGTGGGAATACAGTAGGGAACTGTAAGACAGACAACTCATTGAGAATGAGCTTTTGTGAATATCAGTTTATACGGAATATCACATATTTAAAACCAATAGGTCTGGATAAGCAACAACTACATGGGTCTTTGCTTGTCAAAGGTGTTTTATGCATCTTTTGTAAATGCTAGAGTAGTTGGCTGGGATTTAAATTGAAGCCATGGAACAGACTTTTAAAAGCAGTATTTTTTCTTTCAAATAGAATGTAACACTGGCAAATGAGTTTTGTTTTCCAACCTTTCTAAAGTTTGTTTATTAATTTTATAATAAAAGATTTGATGCTGTGGATGTGCCCCTTTTGCTCAAACACCAGTCAAGGTACTGCTTTTCTATTTGCAGGGATAGCCATTTGTAGTAATATACAGTGTTACTGCACTATCAATATGTTGGAAAATTCCTCTCAAGTTATCTTTTCTAATTTTTTAAGTTAGTGAAAAAATATGGAAAAATGACCTGAATCATGAATTTTCATTTCTTTCCTGCAAGACTCTCCCACTAGCATCGTAGCCCCCAACACCAAGCAAAAGACTATGCATCACAGCATTATGTAGTTTGACCTTATAGGATAATTATCAAAGACGACAATGATTCATACAAATATGATGTCAATCTTTTAAATATTAGCAGACAGAACTTTCTTGCTGCCATTTGAAATTTCTGCTTGTTTTGTAGCCAAAATGAAAATGTCCCATGAAGACAAAATATCAGCACATTTGAGAACAAACAGCCCTTGCCATTGAGAACAAATTTCCACAATTCTGTAAAGGTAAGAGAACAACTCTTGAACATCACTTGCTTGATTTTGAGTTCAGTAACACATAGAGTCACCTCTCAAAATTTTCTCAAGCTACATAATGATATTAAAATACAGTGATATCTTTGACATATGAGAGGCTAGGACATGTGGATTTCTGCGAAAGGATAGTTTATGCCGTACAGAAACTGCCACCACTATGTAAACTGATTTTTTAAAGTAATCTGTCCTATGGAAAATAAATAAAGCAGGACAATCACACATTTGCAAAAAGCAAACCAAAGCAAAGTGAACAGAAATACAAACAAAATAGTTTAGATAGATTGAGCACTTGGCCCAGAATCAGAACATTCTAAGCTCAGTCCTGATAAATCCAGCTCAGCACCTAAGGCAGGGGCTTGGATCGGGTCATTGCTATAGGTTTTCCAGTAATAGGAAAGAAGGAAGGAAAGAAAGAAAGAAGGGAGGGATGGAGAGAAGGTAGTAGGAAGGGAGGGAGGGAGGGAGGAAGGAGAGAAGAATGAAAGAAGAAAGGAAGGGAGGAAGGAAGATACTTAAAGTCAAATAATAAGGATATCGGTTATAGGCCAGAGCGTAAGGAATCTTTGGGCTATCAAAAGTAAACAAAGACACAAAAGCAAAACAAAGAAATGTCAAATCAATGAAATAAAACAACAACCAGTTTCTTTCTTTCTTAACACCAGTTTCAATGAAAACAATAAAAAACCCAAACAGCAACATATATGAAAAGGGTGAAAATGCATGATTTTCTCAAGTTGATGCAACAGTGAAAAATTATTGATTTGAACTTTTTGTTGTCTTCATTAGAAACTTATGTGGGTTCAACTGGATGGATTCTTGGTGTGTCCATTGTGGGAAAAATATTTCAATAATTTGTTATATTTAAACAACATGATATAAATGGATTTTGTGGAGTTGTATAGTCCCCAGTTGAAATACTGTGTGTCTAATACTATATGTCTTATCGCAGGGATAAATTAGAGATCATACCTCTCACCACCAGAAATAGGAGGTCGACCAACTGGGGGAGCTGCATGAGAAAATGCTCAGCATAATACCTGGCTAAAAGCAGGCACTCAATAAATATTAAATCTTCCTTAGTTTCATTGCCAATTTTAAAAACTGACAATAAAACAATCTGGAAATTAATCTAAACAAAGTTCTTCACTCAGATAAATTTTGTCTAAATTATGTGACCCTATAGCTTTATTTAAGAAAATAAATAAGTAATGAAAATATTCATAATTTCAAAGGAAGTGAATAAAGAAAAGCATGGAAGTACAGAAATGCGTAATTTCCAGGTATACAGAGTATGACCAAAGAGGGAAGATACCTTATACAACTAGGAAAAAAAAAAATCTGCATTACTTAATAGAGCAGGGAACCAATTAAGAACAGTCCCCTATCCAGTTTAATTAGGCTAACTACAGGTAAGGGAATCCTATGGTACAGGGAGGAGCATTAGGTGGTGAATTCTCACTGCATCTCTTTCATCTATGACCCCTCCACTGTGACAATGTAAAAGATATATAGTGCTTGACTTTCACCCAGGATTGCCCTCTTAATGTGGAATTTAAACAAATTAACATTCTCACATGACTAGAAACTGAATTCCAAATATACTTCAGTGCTGTAAAAAGTAATAAATTACTTGTTCTTTTATTTTTCCCCCAGATTACCACCAGATTATAGCATATCGATGTCTAATTTCAACTTTAGTAAATTTGCTATTTTACAAAAAATCTGTGTGATCGATGAAAAAAGAATATTTGACACATTAATCATGCAGTGTCAAGACTTAGTTTTAAAATACTGCCAAAAGACAAAATCAGAAGTTGAAAAGAATAACCTTAGTTTTCTTTCTGTACGGTTTAGCTGCAACTCTGACTTATTCTTAACTTGTTCTACTTTCAGTGTTTCAAAAACACACTCTAGATAAAAATTGGATCTTGTTTGGTTCCCCTTGATGTACTGATTTTAGTAGTGAAGCAATAATAAAGATCCACCTTTTTAGGCAGAAACCTAAAAAGAGAGAGAGAGAGAGGGAGGGAGAGCGAAAAAGAAAAAAAGTCTTCTAGGCTGGTCTAATATATATGTCTTGTATGTGTGTGTGTACGCACATACATAAATATATTTATTTATATATACATTTATATATAAATAAAGACATATATTTATATATACATAAATATGTGTGTGCACATGTATACATATATACATATATATGTGTAGATATATATATCTACACATATATATACATTTTCCTGGAGTGCAAAACATAAAAGAACTAATTGTGCAAATTCAACTCAACTTGTTTAAGTCATTTAAGTCGGAGCTGGTGAGGTTAGAAAATGGGTTATTTACTTGAATTAAATAAAGATGCTTGTAAATCAGGCAAATATTTGAAAACTTAAGACCTGGGAAGAATATACTATTTCTCTTTAGTAGTTTTAACTTACATTGAATTTATTAATTGATATAGACTTTTATATTTTTTTTGTTTAAACTGATTTGCCCACCTATAATGTGAGGTAGTTTAAAAAAGAAGAGATTATTTTATAGATCTCTGAGGGATTTCAGGAGCAGTAACACAGAACACTGTGGGGATTGCAGAGATTCTGTGTGGGAAATACCAATGTGAAAGGTGAAAAACTCTCAGGTCATGTTCTTGTTGATGCTCTGCTCTTAAAGCAACATTTAATTTCTTGCCTTGGTGCATACAGCCGAAGCATAGGAATTATAAACTCTATATCAAGATTCTTGGGGAAATAATTACTACATATTAATGTAAACAATATTCCAAATCATAATATTTACATAGATCTTAATATTTATATCATAAAATTCTCTATAACTTTACCTACAGCTAGAGACTTATCTATCTAGCTCTTTAAAACATCTCTTTGGTTTTTATGAATATGCAGTGAAGTTATGATAATACTAAGATGAAAAAAAAAGGTGTCTTAGAATTTTGGAACATGGGAGTTAAATCAGAAGAAGGAAAAAAGGTATGAAACTTGATCATGGCTTCTGAATGCTCATTTTTACTTGACCATAGAAACTGACATTCTCTTGGGTACTTTTCTTTGATCCATATCACTTCAGTGAGTCTTACTGTCCATAGTAGCTACCATTTCACTGGTTAAATAATTTTGTCCACTGATGTCAGAAAGAAAAACATATTTAGGATTAAATGTTGTGATTCTTATCTGTATGTGAATTCAAAATAACATCAGGCAGTAAGAGATTATGATTTTATAGTTTCTCAAGTATTCTCTGATGTGAATCTGAAATGTTTTTGTATCTAATAGTACAACAATGAATGATATTCCATGGTTAGACATTAAGCATAATATAATAATACCCGTATTACTTCATGTAAGTATATTTTAAAGGCATTCATTTAAAGCAATTTAGCTTTTCATATTACTTTGCATGTGGAGAGCAATAGTGCTGACATCCATTCATAAATTCATTCAAAAAACATTTATTGAGCACCCACTCTATGTCCTTAAAATATGCTCGGCATTTTGAGAGGATGCAGAAAATATAGGACATATTTATGTTTCCCAGGAAGAAACTGAAATTTAGCATAATTTTACCCATTATTACTGAGTGATCCAGGGCAAATTCAAGACCAAGATATGTGTGATTTGTCTAATAATGTACAGTCGGGTATCTGGGCTTTTCTATATTGAATGCCAAATGAGAAATCTGAGATACATTCTCGATCAGATGTGATTGTCCAGTTGACTCATGTAATGCAAATGTCGGAAGCTCTCCAGTTGTGAGCTATATTTAAACCACTTTATATACTTACACGTACAAATCACTAGAAACACGGGTTGGGGATTTATATTGGAAGAAAACAGTAATCCGCACTACAACATTAACTAAATTTTGTAGAAGAAGTGATGGATGGCTTTTCTTGCAATATTGTAATTATTGATAGCAGAATTGTTGGAACTGTATAATGTGAAATTTAGAAGGGTAATTGTGCATCGAAAACACACGAAACAAAAGATAAAAGTTCATTTATAAAGTAGAAAGAGAAGGGAAAATGTCTTACTAGGAAAGTCTGCGGTCCTCCTGCAGGGAACATTGCAAACATATCATCATCTACATTGAGTCATAATAATGGGCCTTTTAAATTTTAATAAAAAAGACTTGGAGGCATATAAACAATATTCAACATTTAAGGAGCATGGTAAATCAGATTGTATTCCTTTTGAAAAGGCTTTATGACGCAGTTGTTTATTCAGCAAAACAAAACTGTTCCCTGTGTCCGTTAATGAGCCTGGCTTTGTGCGACACAGACATCGGCGGGGCTGACTCCTGTTTGGAGCCATTTCACACTAATTAGAAATAAGAGAAAAGGCGGTGTTCATAAGCGCCACAGCTCTGGGCCTCTTTGAACAGCTCTCTCCCAAAATTAACTCGGTTGTAACCCTGCGTGAATAATAGCTTTGTGGCAACAGTTTAGAGAAATATATTGTTAATAATTGCCATCTTGCTGAGCAAAATGCTAGGGCAAATTTTACATAACAGCACAAGACGAAATCAAAAGGTGAGTTTGGGAAGCTTCGAAAGACACCATCTACAGTTCAGTTTTATTTCTCTTATAATTCATGTTGAAGAACATCACAAACAGGTAAGAAGGGAAAAAAATCAGTGGCAATAAACGGAGTTGCTTAATTTTAAAAATTATACCAAAGATGTTATTTGTATTGATACCAGTTGTATAGAGTTTACTATCGATAGGTGGTTTCTCTTTCTTAAATAACACATATGAAAAAAGTTGCATTTTAGTTTGATATGTATAAATAACTAAAGAAACAATATAGGTGGTATTTATGGTTAATAAGTAACATAAATTTTACAAAGTTTCTGGAGTGAAATAGGCCTTAGAATTCAGGTAACTTTGTTCGTAGCGGGAAGATAGGGGAAAAAAAAAGAATTTCTTAAGAGAAACGTAAAATAGAATCTAGGTCTTCAGCCAGTGTCAATAAACTGTCAGATAAGGGCAAAAAAAAAATTATAAGAAGGATATCACCCTTTGAAACAAATAATTTATCCCATATGCCTATCAGTTTTCCGTATGCACCCAGGTTTCTAAAGATTCCTGGTTTGGACTGTGCAGGGGACTGTGTACATTTTCCTGTTCCCCAAAATCATCGTTCAGAAAAACCCACAAAGATCTAGAAAAGAAATGAAAATTGACAATATAATTAGAAATGCATGCAAGCCACAAAAAAGTCCTATTGGGTACAGGGTTGTCTTCCAAGCCAAGGCAAGGCAAAGGGAAAGCTTAGGTAGTGATCGCTAATAGAGCTATGAAATTGATTGAGGTCAACAGTACAGATGGGCTCTTTCCCACAGATTCTTTCATCCCTTTAACCAAAGAACTTCTTTTCATGACAATCAGCTTCCAGTCTCTCAATATACAAAAATGAATAAGCATAACCCCTGTCCACAAGCAGCAAACAGTCTTTGTGAAAGAAAGAAAGAAAGAAAGAAAGAAAGAAAGAAAGAAAGAAAGAAAGAAAGAAAGAAAGAAAGAAAGATAGGTGGGGGGTGGGAGAGGAAGAAAGAGAGAGAGAGAGAGGAAGGGAGGAGGAAGGAAGAAGAGAGGGAGGGAGGAAGGGAAGGAAAGGGAAAGGAAAGAAGAAAGAAAGAGAAGAGAGGGAGAGGAAGGAAGGGTGGGAAGAAGGAAAGAACAATGAATAATTTATACTGTGGGATAATAATGTACTGTGGGAACACAAAGGAGGTCCATTCTGGAAGTGGAGGGAAGGCAGAATGGCATTAGGAAAAGCATGATAGAGAAGGTGAACTTCAGATGGGTATTCAGATAGGAGTGTTACATATATATGCATATGTAATTGTGTGTGTGTGTGTACACACACGTGCATGAACACACACTTGCACATCTCCAGAAGGTATTTCAAAAACAGACTTAATTCCTAAGAAATGTCAACAAGAGATTAATATGAGTAGGACATAAGTACACCAAAAACAAAAGAATGCCTTGGTAAGGAAGAGGCATTATATTTTACTCCATGTTCATTTCATATTCTATAGACTGCCAAATTTTCTAATTCAATTCAGATAGTTGTTAATAATATAACCGATGCTTTATTTATCAAAAAGGTAGACACAAATGTATTGGAAATTGAACCTAAAAGCTTATGATTAAGTCACAAAAATGGACATCACAATGCATGCTAAATAGAGGAAGATTTAAAAGATTGGAAATCTGTAAATGAAGAAAAATTTTATTTTAACAAGGCATCAAGATATATATATTTTTTAAGATTTTATTTATTTACTCAACAGAGAGAGAGATCACAAGTAGGCAGAGAGGGAGGAGGAAGTAGGCTCCCCGCTGAGCAGAGAGTCGGAAGTGGGCCTCCATCCCAGGACCCCAAGATCATGACCCAAGCCAAAGGCAGAGGCTTCAACCCACTGAGCCCCCCAGGTGCCTGGCATCAAGATATTATTAAGAAAATATCAAGCTTCAGTTTATCAAGTCATGGAGGTATACATATATTTAAAGGTACAAAGATAAATTTTTTTTTTTTTAAGATTTTATTTATTTGGCAGAGAGAAACACAGCCAGAGAGGGAACACAACCAGGGGGAGTGAGAGAGGGAGAAGCAGGCTTCCCGCCGAGCAGGGAGCCCGATGTGGAATTCGATCCCGGATCTCTGGGATCATGACCTGAGCCGAAGGCAGTCGCTTAACCGACTGAGCCACCCAGGCGCCCCAAAGATAAAATTTTCAAAACAAAAAAGGAAAGGCCATTGGAGACAACCTGCTAGTATTCTCCCAGGCATTGAAAACAAAGTATGAATCATTAAAATCACCTAGGCTGGGGGAAGGTGCATTTAATCAATCGCACTGACAGAGTTTTATCGTAGAACATTCTGATTTATTTTGCCTTGGATGAGATCATACTTTATTTATTTATTTATTTATTTATTTATTTATTTATTTATTTATTTTCTCCTTTCAATCCTCCCTGTGATTTTAATGTGTAGTCAGAATTGAGAATAAGTTGACTATAATTGTTATGGATCCTATCCTAAAAATGTTAAGAGAAAACCCATTTCTCCAAAACAATATAATTTATAAACACTTTAGATAAATTTAATGTGAATTTATTAAAAACACACTGAAAAATTACAAACATCATTACTTCCTTTGTACTACCCCATTACAATTTAGAGATGTTGTTTATAAGATATTAATACAGAGAAAGCATCCCCCTTTTTAAGAGGTTAGTCTCTTCTTTCTTTTTCTATGCAATTAATACTTCAAATACTGCATTTACAGTAACCACTGCCTAGAATTGAACAGTATTCAAAGTAACTTAACTTTTTAAAAGAAACAATGTTTTCTATTAGCACATTTCACTCTAATTTTCATCTGAAACTGTAATTATGCTGGCAAGTTATTTGGATTGATGGGTTTCAACTCAATTGAATGCGCCTGTTATGAGGCAGAGTTGAGCCAAATGAGGAAGGACTCCTCTAGCTGTAAATTTTTCAGGACTCAGGGCCTCCTTCAAGCTCTGGTATATATAGCGAGGCAACCAAGTAAAGGTCATAATTGAGGTTCATTAACAGAGATTTGCAAATTTAAGGCAAGGAAACCCTTATCTTGACCTTAAACCTTCACAGCACATAGCACACTTAGAAAACTAGGTCACAGCTCTTTAAAAGAATCCTATAGGTTTCCCTGCCATTTTAACAAGTTCATGATAATCCCATTCTAAGGCTAACGAAAAAGACAAAGATTTCAAAATGCTGGAAGGCAGGTCAGTACATTTTAACACATTAAAACTGTCAAAAAAGTGTCTTCCAAACTTAGTCCTGTTAGTGAAGGGAGGGTCTACATTAGTTAGTATCCCAAAGGTGAGGCTGTTCTTAAATGTTTGATAAAGAAGACAGAGTTGCTTGGTAGAAGGTGTGCCAACTCCTGAGGCAGATTGCTTGGGTTCAAGTTTTGCCTTCTTACTTATTGACATTTTGAGCAGGGAAGCTAGCGACTAAGTCTGTTTCTTCGCCTATAATTTGGGCTTTATATAAAGTTTCTAATTCACATGGCATAATACTGTAAGAAATAATACATGTTCAAATAATACATGTCCAGTGTCCAGCACCAAAGCAATTAATATGTATTAGCTGTAATCTCATAGCCCAGCAGGAAAAAAAGAATTCATGTAAAGCTCATTTTAAGCAAATTTTCCCAAGATCTGGTTAAACATATATAGTGTAATTTTTAAAATAACATAAAGAAATCTTATTTTAAAACCTGATCAGTACCCTCATTTATCTCAGCCCCAAGAAGAAAATGGCATTTTGATCTTAAAAATACAGGGGTGCCTGGGTGACTCAGTTGGTTGAGTGACTGCCTTTGGCTCAGGTCATGATCCCAGAGACCTGGGATCGAGCCCCACATCAGGCTCCCTGCTCGGCAGGAAGCCTGCTTCTCCCTCTCTCACTCCCCCTGCTTGTGTTCCCTCTCTGGCTGTGTTTCTCTCTGTCAAGTAAATAAAATCTTTAAAAAAAAATACAGTGAAAATATAATGTAGTAGGATAAAATTTTGATAAATTCATTTTCCTCTAATACATAGCTTCAGGATTGCATCTATACCAACATCTGGTCTCTCTTTCTATGATACTGAAAAGTTATTTAATGGTGAATGTTAACCTTGGTCTTTTCCAAATAATAATTGAGATATTTCTTTAAAATAGATATAAAGATTAGTGATAGGTAAGAAATCTGCTTATACCTACATATAATCAAAATGTTCACAAAACAGGATTTTCAGGTTAGAGTTTATTGGTCCATAAGAGTATGTAATTCTCCAAATGTTTCATTGTTAGTTAACGGCAGGACTCAGAACAGAAATCAAATTCTTGACTAACAAGACTTTGTACCTTTGCATTTCTAATTCTTTTCAGAGTTTACAACTATGTATTGTGTAAATATGAAGAAACAATTTTACAAAGATATAATTTCTCACTTAAAATACTATAGACTAACTATATTAATGATTTACCAATTAGTTGAATTGTTTCTATTATTTTACATATTTCTCAGATACGGGTAGTTTGAGCTAGAATCTAAGGGATTCTACTATGAAACTTGTTAATACATAGAACAGTGCTCAATTCAAAAAAAGGTTCCAAACAATAACAAAGATGATGATGATGATAAAGAAGAAAATGAAGAAATATCTTTCAGCCCCATGGTTTCCTTTCAACTGAAACTTAAATTGTACTTCTAAACCCTTTCTTTTTAATGTTGCTAATATGAATGTTCATAAACATTTGTTGAGCAGGGTAAATGATTTCACAATTTACTGTTAAGTTCAAACAATCTAAAATGTGTATTTAAATGTTTTTCATGGGAACCTACTTCTGTTTTCTTTTTTGTTTTCTCGTCCATACACTATTATGTTAATTGTGTTAGCCCTACATCTTCTACTATCCTAGAATTAACTCCTATATGGATAAATGTGACCACCATTGCAGAATTAATTGTACTGTGATTAATGAATGACAATTCAAACCGAAATCAGCCTACAGAATGGAAAAAGATACTTAAAAACGACACATCTGATAAAGGGTTAGTATCCAAAATACGAAGAACTTATCAAACTCAACACCCAAAGAACAATAAAGAAAAGAAAAGGTCAGAAGACATGAACAGACACTTTTCCAAAGAAGACATCCAGTTGGCTAAGAGACATGAAAAGATGCTCAGCATCACTTATCATTAGGGAAATAACAAATCACCTCACACCTGTCAGAATGGGTAAAATTAACTATACAAGAAACAACAGGTGTTGGCGAGGATGCAGAGAATGGGGAACTCTCCTATACTGTTGGTGGGAATACAAACTAGTGCAGCCACTCTGGAGAACAGTATGGAGCTTCCTGCAAAAATAAAAACAGAACTACCCTGTGACCCAGCACTACCAGGTATTTACCCAAAGGATACAAAAATACAGGTTCGAAGGTGTGCATGCACCCCGATGTGTACAGTAGCATTATCAACAGTAACCAAATTATGGAGAGAGCCCAATGTCCATCGACTAACGAATGGATAAAGAAGATGTGGTATGTATAAACAACAGAATAGTACTCAGCCATCAGTCTTGCCATTTGCAGCGACGTGGAGGGAGCTAGCATGTATCATGCCTTCAGAGAAAGACAAACACTATGTGATTTCACTCATATGTGGAATTTAAGAAACAAAGCAGATGAACATATAAGAAGGGGCTAGAAAAAAGGAGAGAGGGAAACAAACCATAAGAGACTCTTAACCATAGAGAACAAACAGGGTTGATGGGGGAAGGTGCATGGGAAATCCACTAGATGGGCGATGGGCATTAAAGAGAGCACTTGTGCTGAGCACGGGTGTCGTATGTGAGTGATGAATCACTGAACTCTACTCCTAAAACCAAAATTGCACTGTATGTTAACTAAAATTTAAATTGAATTTTTAAAAAAATGAACAACTAGAAGGAATCATGTGTCTGATTTTAAAAAGAAACTGAATAAAACAATGAGTACAAATAATTTCTGTAACTTTTTCACATTTTTATAGCTTTTTATTGTTTAATAGTTTGACTCATAAGAATTACAAAAATTATACTGTTACCTTTTGCATTTCAGCCAACTTCCCCTAATGATAGTATCTTACATAGCCATAGTACATTTCAAATGACTATTTCAAATGGACTTCTTATTTTATTTTATTTTATTTTTGGATCTAGTATATTGGTCGTCAGAAGAATTTTTTTTTTAAAGTGGGAATGAAATCAATTTATTGTTAAGAAATTGAGTATCCCCCCAAAATGAGTTTGAAAAGCCCCAACACAGTCTTTGACATGCTCCTCGTCTTGATAAAGGGCCAGTGAACAAATGTGTCAAGTACAGTCACAGAATGTGTCTTTTACTACTTCGAGAAGGCTGAGGAAAAACCAGTGTATTCAGTTGCTGATGAGCTCAGCCCATATGTCTATAACCTTGAAAATATTCCTAATAGTGATGGTGACATTATAACAGAGATAACTCCAGCATTTCCCAAATCTAAGAACTAAACAAGCCTTCAGAGACAAACTCAAATTACATCCTGCCTTATGTCAAGCTTGGTATATTTCTGTATTCTCTTACTACCCTTCCCTTTGAGATTTAATCATTTAAGGAAACATGTGAAATGCAGGGAATAATCACAAGATTTGACATAGGTCAATAACACTGTACATGATGTTAAAACACCCATGTGAAAATCAAGGCATAATGACAAAAAAAGTTTGGAGTTGAACTTGAAATAAAAACTCCATTTTACAACATCTCAGCTGTATGACTTTGAGCATAAGACTAAATTTTACTGAACTTTAGATTCACCCTTCATAAAATGAGAGTAATAACAACTACCTTGTATTGCTATTGTAAGGATTAAATAAGGAACTATTTCTAATGTGCCCAGTTAGTACTATGGCCACTGTGTGGACTGCACTACAAAGCCCCAAGGATTGTACAACATCCCTCAATCCCTGTTGCCACAGTCATGGCTGATAGTTCTGCTTTAAAAAAAAAAATGAAGTAATAATAATGGTAACTATTATTATAGACCATAATACAGATAATCGTGATACTATGTATTTTAACCTACAGTATGTATCACCAAATGCCAGTCAAAAACTATGCAAACATTTTATAACACCAGTACTTAGAGGAATAACTTGGTTGGAAAATTGGAAACAGTACACTTAGGCCAAGTTGAGAATAGCAGAGAACAAATTCCTGTGGAGAAATGAACATGAACAGATGGTTACTCTTTTCACTCTACAATTCAGGGTAGTGGATAGTCACATTTAAGGACAGAGCACATATCAGAATAATAGCTGGATACTAAGATCAGATGGAAATGGAGAAATGGGTCATGAAGTCCCAAAGAAGCTACATTTAGGGAACTAGACCAAATGGATACCAAAGTTGGGGCAAAGCTCCAGGCAGGAGACAAATTTCAAACGGCCAGTGTTTCCAGTACTGAAACCAATCACTGACGAGCTGTAAAGTGATTGGATTAATCACTTTGGAGCAAAGTAAGAGCCCAAAGCTACTGGCCATGCCACCAGGACATGATGGGCCTTCAGGAAGCAGCCTAAGATTGGACAATCATAGTGAACTATGTGATTTCCTCAGCAGTTGACGTCCATCCTCTCTAAGTGATTTCATTTTTCTGCTAGGAAATAGAAGTTTCATAACCACTAACTCCATTCCTAATTCAGAGTATGGATAGTTCAATACAATTCCATGCTATAGCTAAATAAATGAACTGAAATACATAAACTGAGTGTCCAGAGAATAGTTCCAGCTTCTTCACAGAGCAGGTATACATGTTTTTTTTTTTCATGTTTCCAATGTTTTTTGAAAGATACAATTTCACTGTGTGAAATCCAGTATATTTTGTCAATGTCTCTGAAATTAAGAGTTATAAATAACCAATTGATAAACAAGATTTATGTACTAAAACTGCATCTCCGAATGGAAAATGGAAATGTTCATTATGAAAAAGAGCATATTCTTGGGCTCATAAAAGGAACAAATGACTGGATTCTAATCAAATCTATATGTTGTACGCCAGTATTTATCATGTATAAGTTTTTAGATTATAGCTATCAAAGACTTTATTAATTTGCCCATCTATTCCTTTTTTAAAAGAACCACATAAAATGTAGATCAATTATTTTTCTGCTAACTCTATCAAATGCCTTGTCTGGCTAATTATTTCCATCCCTTTACTGCACATTAGTTCATTATATCATTTGAAATCCAGTTTCTGCCACGGAAATTATTTTAAGACCACTATTTCCCATTCTTCCTTGGCTGAATACATTTTGCTCAGAATAAAAGTCATAGAAAAAAGTCCTTGGCTGCATAAAAGTCCTTTGTTGGTGCTTTTGAACTCCCTGGTTGTGGACTACAAAGACTCCGGCACTCTGCCTCTCACCCCGTAGAACAGAAACGTCGCCTTTTGTGGATCTTGATATACAGGATACATTACTGAGTGCCTTTAAAAGCTTTGTGAACCTTGATGGAAATCAGAGGTGAAAATGACAGTTCAAATGTCTGGTCTGGGTTTAAGAGATCCACGGTAATATATGTTTCTTCATAACAGATGCAGATAAAATAGTAAGAGTTGTTCTACCAGTAAAAGCAGGCTCAGACTTACGGTCACTACTCTTTGTACTCCCCAAAGCTACAGGCCAGTGGACCTGGGAAGCAGACTCACTGCTAGGGGTACTGCCAGAAGCAAAGATGTCATTATGCTTATCAGGATTATGTAAGGTTTGGATCATCAGTGTCTTTAAATGCTGAAATGAATTTTGGGTTGAAGTAACCTATTTGAAAGTATAGTTACTATTTAATCATGATTAAATTATTCCTGCTAATCTTGAAGATCTTGGAATCATTACCTAGGTTAACAGAGGTGCCCAACAAATGTCTGTTTCATTAAACATGGGACTAGTTTGGAGTCGTAGGAATCAGGGTTCATTCAGTAAAGCAGAGGTACAAAGAGTACTTTGTGAATGGAGAATGTATTCTATGGTTTATCCCTTCTGCAACATGTGAGCAAAGCAGAGAATATGAAGATATGGAAGGAGGAAGGCAGACGATCACAGAAAAAATTAATAATCATTCTTACTCAAGCCCCAACTTCGGTGAACAAGTCAGGATTTATAGAGAAATCTGAGAAGCCACATATATTCAGTCTTCAAAATGGAACTGCAAAGATATATTCATTGAAAGGTACCTGGAGGTCACCCAGGTGGCTCAGTTAAGCATCTGCCTTCAGCTCACATCATGATCCCTGGGTCCTGGGATTGAGTCCCACATCAGGCTCCCTGCCCAGCAGGGAGTTTGCTTCTCCCTCTGACCCTCCCCACCCCTGTGCGCTCGCTCACTCGCTCTCTCTCTCTCTCTCTTGCTCTCTCTCTAATAAAAACATCTTGGAGAAAGAAAGAAAGAGAGAGAGAAAGAGAGAGAGAGAGAGAGAGAGAGAGAGAAAGAAAGAAAGAAAGAAAGAAAGAAAGAAAGAAAGAAAGAAAGAAAGAAAGATAGATAGATAGATAGATAGATACCTGGAAATCCATTTCCTATGTGCAGCTGCCGAGCCCATGACTCCACAGACCAGTTCCTGGCCATAGTCAGCTGGGCCGCCAGTCAGGATGATGAGCTGAAGTAGAGCAGAGAAGTATGAGGGCAAGCTGGGACCACTAGGGACATCTGTGTCTGCCTGTCACTCTAAATGACCCATGAACTTCTATCAGTAATAGTCTTCACCTCCCTGCTCCTCCAAATCTCATGAGTTCAGCCAACTCTAACTTTAAACCTTACAGAGAGGAAATTCCAGAACACATAGTTTCCAATTTAATTAAATTGACAAGAACACAATTCAGCCCAAGGATTTTCTTTCCAATAGATACAAAAGTAATCATGGATAAAATTATATATTAAATTAATAAGAAAATAAAGGTAAAGAGCATTCTGCGTACCTCCTAGATGAACTCATCATTCATTCACCTGACAAAAACAAAAAAACACTAGATGTATACTGTATCTCATTAAATAGAGTTGTATATGTTGATAGGATGTTATTTTTGTAGCATATCTTTGTCTAGAACACTAAATAATATGCTCTAACAATGCACCATTTTATTTGGCTTTATAGCTTTAATGAGATTATAATTTATATTCCCAAACAGTTTATAAATCCCCACGTAGTATTTAAAACAATAGTTATCCACTGGAAACTCATAAGCATGATGAGCAATTATTTCTACCGATGATGGAATTATCTTAACCAATTTATGGTAACTTACTGGTTGAAGTCTCTCTTTAGGTAAAATGCAAATAAAAAATCGGTATTCTCTCATCCAGTTTGCATACCCTTCTGGAAATGATATAAAGCCTTCTGGGGTGGGTTTGGAACACCCAGGTGGAGTTGTGCCTGGCCTATATGCTATTCTGTGTTCTTGCTGGTCACTGTTCAGGAGTAACTTATCTTTCATATACTCTTAATGCTCATGGCTTAGATACCATCTTTAGTTGTCAGTTTCCTAGCAATGTTCCATTTTCTTTCCAACCTTCACTTCTGGTAGCCTTTTTAGCAATTTCCTATCCTTGAGAGGATGAAAAAATGTCAGCCACAAGTTTTCTCAATCTTGGGAAGTTCAAGAACTCTTACCTGCTTTCTCCAGTTTGTTCTGTGCTCCATGAGAAAACTCTCACTCACATTTACCAGGCATAACCACCTGAGCCTGTGATACTTAACTTACCTTATATTCCTTATAAATCAGGATCTGAGCCAGAAGTTTGAGTGCAAGTACTTCATTTAGGAGTGCCACACAGAGAGAAGAAATCTGGAACAGAAAGAGCGAAACAGGGAATGAAGAAACTTCATTACATTGGCCATCTCTACAGGCAACTGGACACGTGATGCCAGAGACTATGTCTTCAGAGACTTCTTGACTAAAGAGAGACTGTCAGTCAGCTCCCTCATTCACTGATTGAGAGATGCCCCAGAATGTATTAACTTATCTGCACTTCTGGATTATATATATGTAAGTGATCAGTCGAAGAATAGGAAATGAGCACAGTCTGAGCCTACACTAAAGTGCTGTCACATTTCACTAAGTGAAGCAGACTGAACAAAATAGAATGGGTCACCACAGCAGAGCTTATAATAAGATTAGGCGGAGAGTATTTCAAGAAAACTTTAAGAGATATTTATCCAATGGAGTCCACTCAGATCCCAGTGCCCTCCATTGAATACAATTCATGCAAATCCTCTTGAAGGTAATAAGCAGGAATCTCCCTTTATATATTCTGTTTGAACATTAATAAAACAGGCTATAGCCCCAACCACTGCAGTTTAATTGATCCAAAGCCTGACATGATATTTTCAATTTTCTTTCTCTATCAACCATACTAGCATTCTTTATCTCCAACAAGCTCTTTGTTAAATATGGAGTCCATGAACAATGAGGTAACTCAGACTTAGACCTATGAGAGATGTGAACTTTTAGTTACCTTGCCTTTCTATGGAAATATTACCCAAACAGTGTTATCATTATATAAAGAAATATTCAGACCATCCATGCAATCACCAAGGCTCCAATATATTTCTCCTTGCTGTAGTATGTAGTATATGATAGTCTGTCATCTCTGTAAGTATAGTAGCTCTTATTTTTCCCTTCTGTTCTAATAGAATTAAGCGCCAGAGCTATAATATGATAGTCTGAGCTTCAAGATCAGTGGAAACTTTATTGTTTTTCTACTGGTAGATGTGTTCCTCCTGCCCACAGCTTTCTCTCTTTCCTCCAACATGGGAAAAAAAAAAAAAAAAGGCTATCTAGAAGAATCCAAAGTTGTGGGACTTAGAGCATACTTTCTACAGATGGTTCTTTGGGTGAGAGAGACCAACCCTAATGTCTCCTTAGTGTTTCTGGATCCATTCTGTAGTTATTAGAGAGAGGACACTGCATGGGCCTTTGATTTACCACAAATCCTACATTCTGGAGGACAAGACTCAAACCCTGTAGGATGCTGTCCCCCAAGCTGGCACCTTAGTGGAAACAATTTCTCCCGTTGTATTGGGCTATGTGATTCTCAATAGTGAGGTCTAACAAACAGTGAATTCCACCTTTAGGCACCCATTGTTATATTTTTGCCAAAACAGAGCCCCTGGTTTGAGGCTCTGTTAGGCAAGAATTATGCTGTTATAAAAGCGTCAGGTGATGGTTCTAATGGAATCTCTGTAGGCAGACAAAGCAAATTCATGCCTGATGCATATGGATATTTTTAGAGTGATACAAATGGTTTTAAATCAGATAATATTTGTTGCACAATTCAGGTAATTCATTAAAAATCTTTATACGTTCAAAGCAAGTAAATTTTATCATGTAAAGCCTTTTCATTTTCTTTCTCTTTCTCCTCCTTTGCTCCCTCTCTCTCCCTTTCTTCCTTCCTTCCCTCCCCCTTTGCCTTCTCCTTTCCTTCTTCCCTTCGTTCCTTCATTCGTTCGTTCCTTCCTTCCTTCAAGATTCCCAGATCAGTGTAGCCTCTGTATGACACAACTGCACATTAATCATCAGAATGAGATAAAAGATAGATGCTTTTCAAATGGAACATTTTCATACCGCATAAAAGTACAGCTAGGCTTCACTGACAAAGAGGTCTTCAATGTGGCAAATCTTCCTGGATGGTGAGTGGCTATCCTCCACAGGATTATTCTGGGATCCAATTTCCTTTAAGTTCTTTCTCTATATCCCCTGTAGCCTGAGGTCCTTTGTATAGTAGAAGTTTTCATGTCCAGGACCCAATTGGCATGGTCCATTCACAATACATTGGTAAGGATATGCGGGTAACTTGTCCTAAGTGCAAGAAGGGCTGCGAAATCGGGGTGGCTGAGCAGTCATAGAATGGGAATGAGGAGGGATTCTGATGAAGAGTTGCAATTAGTACCACAGTGTTTAAGAAAGACCAGGGATTTGGGAGTTAAGTAGTCAGTTTTCCTCTAACTAGACCTTTTCCCAGCTGAATAACAAAAAGGAAGTCAAAACTATTCCACATTTGAAAAAAAAGGATTATGAAAACAAATATACGACAATAAAAGATCAATATGTCTGATGTTCTAATAATTTCATTATATTACTACTCTTCTGCTAAAGAATTTAGAATAGATTCTTCTCTCATAATTTGAAAATTAGACTCAATCTACCTAAATTAGACAATCCATTTTTTTTCCAAAATAAATCTTTCCCTCTAAACATGGTATATTTATCTGCTTTTTGTTCATGTTTCTTTCAGTCTAGAATAACAATGTTTTCACTGCAACAATGAAAATCAGAAACTTTTCTTGAAGAATCAGTTCAGTCACACCTCCTCTATTGCGTGCTCAACAACTACTGTAGTACAACTTGATATTTCTTTCACAACTAAATGGTTGTGGTATTATTTTTAAAAAATCAAGATATTTCATTCTGACAAATTTGTTTGAAACTTTAACAGAGTTAAACAGAACTATTTTATGTTATCATTTGTATGAATACACTTTTTAAAAATGAGATATTAGGGGTGCCTGGGTGGCTAGGTCGGTTAAGTGTCTGCCTTTGTCTAGGGTTGTGATCTCGAGGTACTGAGATCGAGTCTCTCATTGGGCTCCCTGCGTGGGCTTCTCCCTCTGTCTCTACCTCTCCCTCTGCCTCTCTCTCTGTCTGTCATGAATAAATAAATAAAGTCTTAAAAATAAAATTAAAATGAGATATTATACTAATATATCCTCAAGCTCAGAGATTCTTCCCTCAGATATGTCCACTCTAAATAATCCTATCAAAGACTTTTTTTCATTCCTGTTACAGTATTTTTTATCTCTAGAATCTCTTTTTGGTTCTTGCTTACAGTTTCTATCCCTGTGTGTATTATACATCTGTTCATCCGTGTTGTTTACTTTAGCCAGTAGAGCCCTATCATATTAAGTATAGATGGGTTAAATTTTCAGTCTGATGATTCCAACATCCCTGCACTGCCTAATTCTGGTGCTTGCTCTGTCTCTTCAAATTGGGATGGGGGGTTCTTTTGCCTTCTAGTATGTCTTATAATTTTTTTCTTGATAGTTGGACATAATTTACAAGGTAAAAAAGAACTGCATTAAACAGGCCACTAACAGTGTGGTGGTGAGGTGAGCTGGGGGACAGGGGGTGTTCTCTAGTCCTACAGTTAGATCCTAATGTTTCAGTGAGCCTCTGCCTCTGCACTGGGAACTTCACAAGTGTTTCTCAGCATTTTTTTTTCTCCACTTAGCTGGCAGAAGACTTCTAGAGTGGGCTGGATTTGGGTTATTTCCCTTCTCACATGTTAGTTAGACTCTGATAAGACCCCAACAGGTTAGATTCTGGTTAAGTAGTTTCCCCTGAGGACACACCTTGTTAAGAACCAAGTGCTCTGGCAAATTTCAAGAATTGTTCCCTTCCCCCTCCCCCTGGCAGAAACATGAGGCCATTTTCCCTGAGTACTGTAGGAACCTGGGTGAGCTCCTGGGGTAAATCTCTCTGTATTTCAGGGGATCCCCCTGGAGTTTTTAACTCTTAGACTTGTCCACACAAAGCCTCCAGCAATTCATCAACGACAGTTCAGGTTTTCCTATGTTGGTACTGGTTTCACGGCTGTTTCTGCGCCTGTCTACTCCAGCGTACCTCTGCTCCTTGTATTCATCTGCCTGTGTCTCCAATCATGACAGCGGTCTTGATAATGGTTTGCCCTTGTCCTCCCCTCTTTACATACCAAAGATTTGTTGGCTTTTCATAGTGTTCAGCTTTTTCTTGTTGTTAGGACAAGCTGTGATTTGTCAGTTATTTATATGAGGATTTGTACAAAATTATACCTGGAATTCTGTTTTGTAATCTACTGTCTGTCCTATGCTTTGCCCAGATGTTGAATTTGTTGAATTAATATATATTAAGTACATTAAGTACAAATTAATATATATTAAGTACTATAAGCTTAAGTACAGAAACTTTATTTCATATCCCTTTTCTGTTTTGCCCAGAGTTGATTGTATATCTTCAGTTAAGAGTTTGGGCCAGCATTTAGCATACCTAGCAACCAAAACTTGGTTTCTAAATATCTTTTCCAAATAAAAGGAATTAGCATACCAAGGAGAAATGACTGCATCAGGGCTGGCTTTGAGGAAGTATAGAATAAGGCTGGATCACATTATATGAAAAAGTAGGACAGGGCACCTGGGTGGCTCAGTGGGTTAAAGCCTCTGCCTTCAGCTCAGGTCATGATCTTAGGATCCTGGGATCGAGGCCCGCGTCGGGCTCTCTGCTCGGCGGGGAGCCTGCTTCCTCCTCTCTCTTTGCCTGCCTCTGTGCCTACTTGTGATCTCTCTCTCTGTCAAATAAATAAATAAAATCTTCAAAAAAAAAAGATAGTAGTTATTGTTATTGTTATCATTATTATTTTTATTTTAGATGGTGGGAAGATTTCAAAAATGTGACGGAGTCTCTTGAAAGGACTCACAAGGGCCAAATCTTGGAAAGTTTGAAGAACCATTTAAATAAGTAGCCACAAAAATGAATTTTAAATTATTGAATAAAATAAGAATGCCTATGTTATACTGATAATACTGATAATATATATCCAAAAAGGGGAACGATCCTTTCACAAATATCAATTAACAATTGAAGAAGGAACAATACAAGACCACCTTTTGTGAAACAGATAGTAATAATTTTTTGAAGCAGGAATCACCAAAGGATGACCCTTGAACAACACAGGTTTGAATTGTGCAGATCCAGTTAAATGTAAATTTTGTTTTCAGTAAATATAGTACAATAATGTAACTGTATTTTCTCTTTCTTATGACTTTTCTTAATTATATTTTCTTTTCTCTAGCCTACTTTATTGTAAGAATATAGTATATAATTCGTATGGCATACAAAATATGTGTTAATTGACTATTTATGTTAAGAGTAAAGCTTCCAGTCAACGGAAGTCTGTTAGTAGTTCTAAGTTTTTAGGTAGTCAAAAATTATACACAGATTTGTGACTGTGTGGGGGTTGGTGTCCCCAATCCCTGTGCTGTTCAAGGATCAACTGTATTATTAATTAGACATGGGAATATGGTAACTTTATAGTGAAAAAAATCTGCACAAAACAATTTAATCAAATGATCAAAGTAAGCATTACAGATAATCTCAAACTACTGTTAGGTATCCCCTGATATGATTAATTGAGAAGAAAATAGCATCACAGTATTCCTACTAAAAACAGATAACCGGAGTATAATCATAAAGACACATTAGATGAACCCAAATTGAGAGACTTTCTATAAAACAGTATGCTTGTACTTTTAAAAAAAGCATATTCATGTCATAAATTCTTCTAGTTAAAGGAAGAATAAAGAAGCACAGCAAGTAACCGCCATGTGTGACTCTCTATTAGGTTCTACCTACCTCAGTGAAAGTTATCATAGCTACAACGGACAGTGCTGGGACAACTAATGAATTTCAACATGTATTTCATATTAACTAATTGGATTATCTGAACAATGCTGAATTTGATGATTGTACTGTGTTTTTGTAAAAAATAGGAATACCCTTGTCCTTAAGAAAAACATGGTAAGGGCGCCTGGATGGCTCAGTTGGTTGAGCGACGGCCTTCGGCTCAGGTCATGATCCCAGAGACCCGGGATGGAGTCCCACATCAGGCTCCCTGCTCGGCGGGAAGCCTGCTTCTCCCTCTCTCACTCCCCCTGCTTGTGTTCCCTCTCTGGCTGTGTTTCTCTCTGTCAAATAAATAAAATCTTAAAAAAAAAAAAAAAAGAAAAAGATGGCAAAATATTTAGGGTAAAGCTAATGGGATAAAGTAAGTGTGGCAAAAAATGGATTATTGGGGTGTGAGAGATATAGGAGTACCTGGCAGTCAATATAATTATAACATAATAATAATGGCAATAATAATAAGAGTGTTTGCTCATTGTAACTTACATTCTATTATGTATTCAGTGTGAGATTTTAAGCAATTCTTAGAAATAGTTCTGTATTTGGTCTCATACTTGGTCTCATAATTCATTTTTTTATTTTTTAAAAAGATTTTAATTATTTATTTGAGAGAGAGAGAGAGCACATACACAGGCATAGTGAGGAGCAGAGGGAGAGGGAGAAGCAGACTTTCCCCTGAGGAGGAAATTCAATGTAGGGCTCAATCCCAGGATCCTGAGATCATGACCTGAGCCAAAGTCAGGTGCTTAACCAACTGAGCCACTCAGATTCTCCAGATCTCATAATTTAGCATTGGTATAGCCATGTGATCCAACATATGCCAGATTTAAAAAGTAGGTCTGTGTGATACTTTAAACATTTGAATATTGGGCCAAATCCACATTCATTTCTGATCATATCTGTCTTTCTCCAATGAATAGGTTCCTGGGTATATGACTTTTTGAGTAATGCTTTCCCCATGTATCTGTGATTACTAAATTACCTGGCTTCATAATCTATGATGTAAAATACCAATATTTCATGTATTATTTATCAATGCATATGAAAATGTTCTAGTTTGATATTTACAGTTGGACTGAAATAAAAATGTCTATTTTATACACCCACAGATCAATACTATTTCATAGTTGATACTATGGTATACTGCAATAATAAACAAATTGATTCCTATGCTATTTAAATCAAAGAAAACAGCGTCTTCTTTAAAATACTTTATTCTTAAAAATAAAAAATAAACAAAATGTAGAAAAAAGGTTTTTTTGGCACAGACCATTAATAATTTTTTAAATTATTATAAGAAAATTGTTTTAAAATTACAATTTACTGAAGGATATTTTGATTATATATAATATTAAACAGATTTCTAACATATACTGTTAAACAGATTCATAATAATGTGTAATTTATAAAGTAGGAGAATATTATGCCAGTAATATGGTATGCCAGCAGGACTGGCATTTATAGGAATTTAAATATTATGCTAGTAAAGGATTATTATAAGTAATTTGAAATATATTATATGTATTACTGAAATAAATAATATTGAATATTCAATTTGTAGAAATAGCAAATACTCAGTAAACCTTAATGAAAATATTGAGGATAACGATCATAACAGTGTTCTTGATGAACATGATGATGTTTTGGCAAGGCCTAAGAACTAAGAAGGTATGTGTCAACGATAGTGAGTTGATTCTATTTACTCTACAGAGAGTAATATTAAGGAAATTTTTCTGTAAAATAAGAAAATTGTGTTATAAACATTGATGGTATTAGATTAACATAGAAAAATGAGGTGTGGGTCTAAATTGTACAATTTGCTAATGAGCTGGTACTAAAGAAACAAAAGATGGTGTTAACTAAGAATGCTAAAATGTGTTCAAAGTATGGCATTTCTCTCTACATAAAGAATATGAGAAGAGTTTAGGGAATAGCAGGCTATGCAAGTCATTCTTTATGCATTCCATTACATGTCTATATAAAACATCCCACTGGAAATACATTCTAAGAAAAGCTCTGTGTTTTAAGAAAAGAAACTCTGTGTTCCATTGGAATAAGTTATCAGACATCAATTTGGAATTCAAGCAATGTCTATTCTTTTTTTTTTTTAAGATTTTATTTATTTATTTGACAGAGAGAAAGATCACAAGTAGGCAGAGAGGCAGACAGAGAGAGAGGAGGAAGCAGGCTCCCCGCTGAGCAGAGAGCCCAATGCGGGCCTCTATCCCAGGACCCTGAGATGGTGACCTGAGCTGAAAGCAGAGGCTTTAACACACTGAGCCACCCAGGCACCCGATGTCTAGTCTTTGTATGAATATATATTTATTATATTGTGTATCCAGCATTTTTATTTATATTCTAAAATTTTCACTGATAATTACTCATTAATGGAAGCTAAAAGTAGTATTTATATCGGTCCTAACCTTTAGTCCAATATAAAGTGCATATTGGAAATTTTAAATTTAAAGAAATATTTAGATATTTACATTTATTATCTGGCAAAAATTTTGAATGGTTTACCTTTCTTCATTCACTTATAGTTCTTATTTTTGTAAAAGAAGCATAGCTTTTCAGTAATTATCTTTTTAAAAAATTATTTTCTGAAATTATGAACATGTTTTGAATAAACAAGTCATTTTTAATTTTCATTAAAATGAGTTCAGGATTGTATTAATCTTTCTTTGTTTTTAAAAGAGTAGAATTTGTTAAAAAATGGAATGAAGACATTGTGACTATATCATTGAATTATGTATGGTTTGCATCAAAACATCTACCATTACCAGAGTCCTAATCAATTTATTATAAAGTCTGTGTCTACAAACTGAGTAATCAGATATATGAAATAAAAAGTCCTTGCAGGCCGAGATGAGTAGTTTCTATGATAACACAGCAAAGATGCTAATAAACGAATACTAGTAGGTGGCCTTCAGAGGGCCATCAGGGCAAGAGAACACTGGAGACTTCCTAAAACTAACCTTGCATTTGAAGAATTGAAGAAGTATGGGCACGCTGTTACTTGTTAATTGAATGAACTCAGTAGGTGGGTCCTAGATCATGAAAGTAAAACATCAAAAGTCTAGACAAGGTTAGAAAAGGAACGAACACCTTTAGGATAATTGGAGCTAATTCTGTTAAACGTAAATATGTTAAATATGAGAATAAACATTTATCCTAAAGACTTCACACCTTCTTGTGTAAGAAAATAAAGCAAGCAGTGTCCTTTATTTTCATTTTTTTTTGAAAAGTTAACACAACCCTAAAGATATTCTTACTGTTTGACACAGTGCAGATTGCAATGAAAGCTCTTGTGAGTATCTAAACAGCAGTTTTTCAAAATGATTACCACATGCAGAGTAGCTGCTGTAATATTTCTGTTTTCTACGCTATTAGTCTAGAAACAGTACAGTTCCTGCTGACATTCTTGTAAGAGATGTGGACAAACCAATGGAAAGATCAAGATCTCCGTTGGTAAAACAAGATGAACACCCCCACACTATAGAGTAGATGAGCAGCACTGTTTTGTATAACTCGATAAAGACGGGATCAGAGAAGAAGCACAAAGAAGTTTTGATCTCCAGACTCAAATCCTTAATTTTGCTGCAGGCAATGTATTCTGTACATTTTCAATACAATGCCTTTGTATGAATCATAGACGATATCGCTCTTTTGAGAGAGAAATTGTGTGATATAACAATATAGGTTAGGTGAGCATCCCTTGTATCAACAAAGAAATTGACTTGTAATTTAAGCTTATGTTTGGGTTCGAACACAGTGAACTTTTTAAAATCTTTTTTTTAAACAATTTATATAACTTACAGCATTAAGAAAGAATGTATCAGTAAGTTTTGTCACAAAACTCTTTAACCTCAGAAATGCTTATCCATTCTAAGCACCATGCATGGAAACAGTGATGTTTAGGGGGAAAAAATGAGTTCAATGAGTTCAATGACTAGGGGAAAAATCTCAAGATATCTAACAGTATTCCAGAGTGATTATGGAACAAATTAAGTTTGAACTTTTATTTATCAGCTTTTACACGCATATACAGTATAAAGTTGTCCCATGTCACCATAATGTTCTTACAAAATGGACTTTTAATACAGCCATATTGCTAGTCTATTTTTTGAAACTGGTTTACAAATAGCTATGGGTGGGGAGGTCTCCATGGCTTTGGTTTCCTTGCATAATAATGTACAAGTCTTGGTTTCTTCTTTTTTTTAAATATGTGCCCACATCTTAAAATTTTCATTTTTTTTTCATTTTTTTTTTATATTTTATTTATTTGACAGAGAGAAACACAGCCAGGGAGGGAACACAAGCAAGGGGAGTGAGAGAGGGAGAAGCAGGCTTCCCGCCGAGCAGGCAGCCCGATGTGGGACTCGATCCCAGGACTCCAGGATCATGACCTGAGCCGAAGGCAGAGGCTTAACCACTGAGCCACCCAGGCGTCCCAAAATTTTCTTTTTTGTCTCATATTGATAGCTGTATGAAATATTATGAAACCTTAATAATTAAATTATAGGAAGATAACCTTTGAAAATACAGTGAAATATGAAAATAAATTTCCAATAATCATTAGCTACCCAGAGATAATCCTTTTTTAAACTTTGCTGAATCTTCCTCAGTATTTTTTCTCAGGTCATATACAACTATAAGATTGGGAAGATACTGTATGTTATACTGTGGCTTCAGATTTATTGGTGTCTTAATTTTCATTTGACATTTTATCTCAATTGTAACAATGCTTTGAAAATATTTCTTCTGGCTGCAAACTTATCCTTTACGTTATTGTAATGTAATCTTATCTATCTTTGACATTATCTCCAGTATATTTTGCTAACATATGTAATAGTCTAACAAATATCTTTACTCATAAATCTCCTACCATTTTCTTAAAGGAAGGTCCTGGACATAAAATCAGTCAAGTGAAAGGAATAGAGTTTTATCAACAAATGAAGCAAACATCCAGTAGAGAGAACACGGTAAGTGAACTTTCCTAGTGGGACTTCTCCATTGTATTCTCCATTGTATTCTGGAATACCTCTTCTTAACCTCTTCTTGGAAATGACATGTCTTAAAACTAATCTCTGTACTCTAAAGGACCAGAGCCAATAAATAGTAGGCCTTGGTTTGGCCATAAGAGTATCAGGGATTTAGAGAATGCGTTTTCATCAAACCAGCTAGACTTCGTATTGTCTTAAATCAAATGATGAAGGCTCTGAATGCTGGCTGCTTCTGAAATAGACACCAATTAGCACAGCAGCTTCTGGGGGCATCACGCTCTTGAGTCTCCTGTGTGACCTAAGATTTTTTTTGCCCCAATGAATATTCCAAGTTTGATAAATCAAAAGAAGTTTTGACCAAATATCAAACCTGCTCAGGGCTCATTACTACTTTTCCAGTCTCAGGGTTGTGTGCAATATTTCCCAACTTAGCGCTATCTGTGAATTTAATTAGTATGCTGTTTACTTCCTCATTCCCACCATTAATGAGCCTGTTTAAAAGAACTGGACCTACCACCAACCCTTGTAAGCTGTTCTCTAGACACTGCCTCCCTCCTAGAAAAACTGCCACTTATTATGAGTCCTTTTATGTGATACTTCAACCAATTTCTACTCTGTATAAAAGTATTCATATCCAAGCTAATTTAAACTAATTCTTTGAGTAAATTTTTATAAGATATGCTATCCTTTTGCTTTGCTGAAATCAAGATATACCACATCTATTGCTGCTTTCATCTATTAATCTCATAACTTGATCCACAAGGAAAAAAAAGCAATTAAATTTGCCTGGCATGATTTTTTTTTCTTCTAAAAATCATACTGCTTGCTTTTCATAATTCATTTATCCTCTAGATGTCTTCCAATATTTATCTTAGGATTTGTCTCCTTATTTTACTAAGAGTTGAGATGACTGCTGCTCTCCTTTTAAGAAAACAGTATCTTGTTTGCTCAGAGCTTTTCTCTTTTATAGTCTCGAGTTACCTGTGAAAATAAACAAAGCTGCACTCGTCATTGGGAAGCAAGCTCACTGAACAGATAATGTCTCCCTATTCTGTCTTGAAAATGTGGCACAAAATCTGTGTGTGTGTGTGTGTGTGTGTGTGTGTGTGTGTGTGTGTGTGTTTCTCAACATTATGGATTCTATGGTGGAAAAACAGAATGGTTTATTTCTAAAAGGACCCTGTCTTCCCTGTGTTTAACAAGATCTTCATTGCATGCTAATTGTTTCAACTTCCTACCTATGCTTTATTCATTTAATTTTTTTGGCTTTTTAAAAATCTTTTGTTAAAGATGATTTTAGAAACCAGGTCAATATCCTAATCATTTCAAAGTCTTTGTGGATTTCATTATCTTCTCCTCATTAATTACTGTGTGTGTGTGTGTGTGTGTGTGTGTGTGTGTGTGTGTGTGTAATCCTTATTTATTTCTTAGAAAACCCCTTTGGATATTATTAACATATCATTTCTTTTTCTTTTTTGTTTCTTGAGGTTTCTTTTTCATTAAAAAGCTTGTATTTTTTTTTTAAATTTAGGTTCTATTGATCTTCCCTTCAGCTGCAGTAGTTTTTCTTCATTTCCACACTTCATCCCTAAAATAACATTATATATGTTTAGTGCTGATATACATATTTTACAGCATTTGGAAACATTAAATCTTTTCTTGAATCTATTAATTTTTATTTTCCCTTAGCAATGATGTAATTCCAAGTCTCAAAATTTTCAAAGTGAGTCAAACACACTCTCCCTTTACACATTCTCCATTCCTCGACAGGCTTAGTTGGAATTGGGTGATTTCAAATCCAAGAGTGGGGGAAGGTGGAAAAGGTGAACAGTTTAGAAGTTATTATAAGATTCCTGGCAAGAGTGAATACAGGCTAAGTCTTGCAAAGCAGAATTAGAACAGAGAGGAGGTAGGAGATGTTAAAGGTCTATAATAGTTTTGGCAACTGAGAATATTCAGGAAACCAGGTTTTCTTCCTGCTGTCACTTATCTTTCCAATAGTAGGCTTAATCTGTGCTTCTCAAAATTATTGTGCATATTACTTACCTCCTGGAGATATTATTAAAATCGGAATCTGACTCATTAGGTCAGGCCTAAGCCTGAGATTCTGCATTACTAACAAACCCCTGCGAGATTCCAGAGTTTATGACAGTGGTTCCTCAAGGCACACATTGAATAGCAAGTGACTAAATGACTGGTTTGGAGTCTCTAAGGAAAGACACCCTATCTTACACACAGTCTAAAAAAGAGCACCTCCTACACCAGTGACAACTAAGCATACTGCTTCCGTGTTCCACTCCTAAAAGATCTAACACAATGACATACAGATTTGAGCGACAATATTTTGAAGTATCATCCTTTACATACCTACATCCAAACCATATTTTGTACTTTGGATGCAAAGTAACACATCTGCACCCAAAGTGCAATCTTCCTACCAGAAAGAATCAATTTATCTGTAGAAGCTTCAGATACGACAGATTTTTCAAATCAATCCAAGAAGACTGTCACCTGAATGCAGGATCTGCCACGTTCAACGTCCTATTACATAAGTTCGATGGGAAAATTTGAATTCTTCACAAAATAATGATAGGAGATGGATTAGGGTTGTGTTTCTGCATGTGAGAAGAGAGAATTTTAGTGTGCAGAGAATTAAAAAAAAAACAATTTATTGCAGTTCAACTTAGAAAAAGTTGAACATATTACATGTACCACTCAAGTTTGGGGATAAGTACACACCTATAAAACTGTCAGCCCATCAAAGCCATAAACATAATCATCACTTTCCAAAGTTTCCACCTGCCATGATATTATTATTGTTCTTATTTTGTGTATGTGTGTGAAAACACTTAACATAAAATCTACTCTCTCAGCAAATTTTAAGCATATAATACGGCACTGTTAATTCTAGGCACTCCCACCTCTGGCAAGCACCATTCTGCTGTTTCCTGGAGTTAGGCTTTTTTATTTGTTTTTTTGTTTGTTTGTTTTTAAGTAGGCTCCACACCCAGGGTGAGGTTCAAACTCATGCCCCTGACCTGAGGTCAGGAATCACATGCCCCAGCACCTGAGCCAGCCAAGTACTCTAAAGTCAGGCTTTTTTAGATTCCACATATAAGTGAGATCACATAGTATCTTTCTCTGCCTGATTTATTTCACTTGTCTTAAGAATTCCTGCATGGTGTTCCCTAACGGCAGGATTTCCTTCTTCTTCTTCTCTTTTTAATCACCGAACAGTATTCTAGTGTGTGTGTGTGTGTGTGTGTGTGTGTGTGTGTGTGTGTGTGTATCACATTTTCTTTATCAATTCATCTGTTGATGGGCATTTAGGTTGTTTCCATGTCTTGGCTATTGTGAATAATGTTGCAATAAGCATAGGAGTAACGATATCTCCTCTAGACAGTGGTTTCATTTCCTTTGGATATATGCCCAGAAATTGACTTGCTGGATCATGTTGTAGTTCTATTTTTAATTTTTTGAGGAACCTCCATACTTTTTTTCCAGTGTCTGTATCAATCTGCATTACTACCAACAGTGCACAAGACTTCCCTTTTGTCCACATCCCTGCTAACACTTGTTATTTCTAATCTTTTCTGATAGTAGCCATTATAACAGCTGTGAGGTGATATCACATTGTGGTTTTGATTTGCATTTATCTGATGATTAGTGATATTGAGCACCTTTTCATGTATCTGTTGGCCATTGGTATGTTTTCTGAAGACATACATTAACCCCTTTTCAGATATATGGTTTGCAAATACTTTTTCCCATTTCATACGTTGCTCTTATATTTTGTTGTTTCCTTTGCCATGCAGAAGCTTTTTAGTTTAACATGGTCCACTTCTATATATTTATTTTCTTGCATGTGCTTTTGGTGTTATATCCAAAAAATCATTGCCAAGACCAATGTAAAGTGTTTTCCCTGTGTTTTTTTCTAGGAGTTCCATGCTTTCAGTTATTTTAAGTCTTTAATCCATTTTGTGCTGATTTTTGTGTAGGGTATAAGGTAAAGTTCGAACTTCATTCTTTTGCATATTGAATCCAGTTTTCCCATCACCAGCTTTTTTTAAAAGATCTTATTCATTCATTTGACAGAGAGAGAGATCACAAGTAGGCAGAGAGGCAGGCAGAGAGAGCTGAGGAAACAGGCTCCCTAATGAGCAGAGAGCCCTACATGGGCCTTGATCCCAGGACCCTGAGACCATGACCTGAGCTGAAGGCAGAGGCTTTAACCCACTGAGCCACCCAGGTGCCCTTCCCATCACCATTTATTGAAGAGACTGTCCTTTCCCCATTGTTTTCTTGGTGATCTTGTGAAAAATTAGTTAATTGTATATACATGGGTTTATTACTGAGCTTTTTATTCTGTTCCGTTGGCCTATGTGTCCAGAGACTGTTTAAGAGCCTCTCTTTTTAACTTGTGTGCACTCTCTCTCTATATATATATATACTTTATATTTATATACATTGATATATGTATAGATAGCATATTTATATATAAACAGGGACAACTCTTTACTAAAAATGCATATTAAATATGTAAATATTTTATAAAGTATAAATTATAATTATATCTTCCTTATAAATTTTATTGAGATATAATTTGTATAATATAAAGTGTAAGAGTACCAACTATCTGTGCAATTCTGGCCTCATAAATTGAGTGAGGAAGTATTTCCTCCTCATCTGTATTAAGAAATATTTTGCATAGAATTACGGTTATTTCTTCTAGAAATATTTGGTATAGTTTCAGCTCTAGAGTTCTCTTTGGGAAAATGTTAATGGTAAATTGAATGTATTTAATAGCTGTCAGGCAATTCACGTTCCTGCTTCCAGAGCTAAGTCCAGTAGTTTGTTTTTCAGGGAATTTCAATATGTCATTTAAATTGTCAGGTTTGTTGGCCTAATACTGGCTGTGATATTCTTTTATTAACTTTTTAACATTAGTAGGATGAACAGTGTTGAACCGTCTTTGCATTACCAATACTGGTGACTTGTAATTTTCTCTCTTTTCTTTATATAGCAAGGATTTATCCATTAAAAAAAAAAAAAAACTTACTAGAAACCAATTTTTACTTTGTTAGTTTCTCTATTATTTGTCTTTGATTTTATACTGATAATTATTTTTTTCTTCTACTTACGTTGAATTTACTTCATTTTTTTTTCCTCTAACATGGATTCTCAGATCATTTATTTTAGGTTTTTCTTCTGTTCAAATATAAATATTTAATATTGAAAATACTTCCCTAAGTACTTGTTTTAGCCCTATCTCACAAATTTTGTTCCAATTATATTCTTATTATCATTCAGTTGAAAATACTAATTGCTTTTTTTTTCTAAGATTTTATTTATTTATTTGACAGAGTCTAGAGAGAGATCACAAGTATGCACAGAGGCAGGCAGATAGAGAAGGGAAGCAGGCTCCCTGCTGAGCAGAGAGCCCGATGCAGGCCTCAATCCCAGGACCCTGAGATCATGACCTGAGCTGAAGGCAGAGGCTTAACCCACTGAGCCACCCAGCTGCCCCTAATTGCTTTTCTGATCTCTTCTATGGCTCATGTGCTTTTTAGAACTGTGTTATTAATTTCTGAATATTTGGTGTTTTCTTTAGAATGTCTTATGGTTCTTGGTTTCAGTTTAATTATTGTCATTAGAAAATATACTCTATATCATTTCAATCTTTGTAATTTTATTGAGATTTGATGGACGAGGTAGACATGTTCAAAAGTTTTTTTGTTTTTTATTTTTTAAAGATTTTATTTATTTGACAGAGAAACACAGCCAGAGAGGGAACACAAGCAGGGGGAGTGAGAGAGGGAGAAGCAGGCTCCCGCCGAGCCGGGAGCCGGGAGCCGGTTGTGGGACTCGATGGTTGTGGGACTCCATCCAGGGTCTCCGGGATCATGACCTGAGTCGAAGGCAGTCGCCCGACCAACTGAGCCACCCAGGCGCCCCCAAAAAGAAGTTTTAACTTTGTTTTTACTATTGCTATGGCCGAGCATATAATCTATTTTAGTAAATACACCATTTGAGAAGAATACACAACTGAGAAGAATGTTTGTATCTACCTACCCCTGAACACTTTTTCCAATTAACTAATTTTTAGACCAATTTTTACAATTTGTAAACCGTTTCTGGAATCAGTGTCTTTTACATTTAACTAGGCTTCTTAGGCTTTTTTCTAATTCTATTTTTTTTTTTTTAAGATTTTATTCGTTTGAGAGAGAGAGACAGATAGTAAGAGAGATAACAAGAGAGAGCACAAGCTGGGAGGAGAGGGAGAAGCAGGCTCCACTGAGCAGGGAAACTGATGCAGGGCTCAATCCCAGGACCCTGGAATTATGACCTAAACTGAAGGCAGATGCTTAACCAACTTAGCCACCCAGATGCCCTAATTCTCTTTTATTTTTAGAAACTAAATTTATCAATCCTTATTCTATATAAATTTTGAGTCGTAGAAAGTTTTTCTCAATACTGAATTTATAAGTTATTTCACCCATAGTTGTTTCAGTACTTGCATTTTTCTTTTATTTAGATCTTTTACTTGGAGTGTACTCTAGAGTGTTATATTGATTAATGTCTGTATTTCTCCAAGTAGCTAATAAGTGATACGAATACTATCTATTTTTAAAGTCCCCTTTTCCAGCATTATTTTAGTTGTTATCAGGTAGTCAAAGCCCCTATATGTTTGAATCTAATTCTAGTGCTATTATTCTATTTTTGCCCATTGGTCTGAATTTATGCACCAGTGTGGCACCTTTTAACTAAAGAGGATTATTATTACATTTAAATATCTGGTAGAACTACTATCTTATTACTCTTTTTTCCACTGTTGTTATTTCAACCGTGAAATGTTTACTTTTATTTTTGAACTTAATAATAACTCTTCTATCTCATCGCTCTTCAAGTTTTTGGAATATTTGTTAAGCCTACATGACAGTTATAAATTAACTCAGAAAAAAACCCCAGAAACTTAATGCTTGGGACAAAATTATTTTCCATTTATTCAACAATATTAAAGAAATGCATTTTGAGGGATACCTTTGTGGCTCAGTCGATTAAGCATCTGCCTTCAGGTCAGATCACGATCCCAGGGTCCTGGGATTGAGTTCCACATCAGGCTCCTCTGCGGACAGCCTGCTTCTCCCTCTGCCTACCATTCCCCCTCCTTGTGCTTTCTCTCACTGTCTCTCTCTGTCAAATAAATAAAGTTTTTAAAACAATACATTTTGCATGTGTTGGTTAATTAATTTTATCTTTTTCCAGTGGCATTGAAAATCAGATTTTCTCTGTCATTATGTCTTCTAATAGCTATTTTTTAAATATGAAAGATATTTTGAACTTTATTTTATGCTAACTGTAATCTATTGACTTATAATTTACATAATAGCAATATTTTCAAACATAATTGTACAGCTGTATAAATTTTGACATATATTGATTTGTGTATTATAATCATCCTAATCAAGATAAAGGTTTGTTATTCCCAGAAAGGTGACTTGCCCTGTGGCCTTTTGACTTTCTAAATAGTTTCTTTTGATGACCGTAAGTTTTAAATTTTAATGAAATCCAATCTGTCCTTCTTTTTTCTTTTGCAAATGGTTTTATTTTTGTGTCACCTAAAATAAACTTTACTCATCTAGGGTTGTAAAGATACGCTTCTATGTCTTGTATATGTCATACAGATTTAAATTATTCTTTTCTTTTTCTGTTATTGTGAATTATATCAATTTACTTCCTAATGTTAAACTAGTCGCACTTTCTTCAGATAAACACAATCATTCAAGATGCATTACTTACTTTATATAATGTTGGATTTATTAATTTCACTTATAGTTAAAATCTTTGCATCTACATTCATAATCTTGGTTTGAAATTTTGTTTTTAATATCCTTTTCATGTTGTGATATCTGCATTGTGCTTGTCTTGTACACATTTTGCTTTCTCTTTATTCTTTGAAAGCATTTGTATAACTTTACTTTTCTAATTTTTTAAAATATTTCATAGAATGAATTATTAAGGCCATCTGATAATTGAGGTTTATACATGAGATTTCAAAATACAGATTAAAAACTTGAACAAATAAAAGACAATTGAGTTCTATTATTTTCATTAATTTATTGAAGTTGTATATTTCAAGGAATTTATGCATTTGGCTAATTCATTGAGTAGTCTTGCAAAATTTTATCTTATATTGCCTTATTTTTCTTTTACAAATGTATGAACTATAATAATGTCCCCCTTTTTTACTTCTGCTATTGTCAAAATCTGCTTTCTCTCATATTTCCTTGCTTAACTTTGATGGTTTTAGTAATCTTAATTTAATTAATCTTTTCTAAAAAACAAGTTAAACTCTACTCATTTCCCCTGTTGCTTAGAGCTTTTCATTGTATTCCTTTCCACAAATATTTTTTATGGTGGAATCATGTCATTAAGATGGCAACATAGGTTGTTTCAAACTTCAGCCCCTCACAAGAAGACCAGCAAGCAACTGTCCACAGACAAAACACCAGAGTGAAAAGCCCAGAACACAGAGGGGAGGCTGACGTATCCGTCTGGATCATATATACGAGGAAGGACTACATTAAAAGGTTAGAGGAACAGCTACACTCTGAGGACATCGCCACTCCTCCAGGCCAGCACCGTGCTGCACTGAGAGAGCTTGCCCAGGCTTACCGTTTTTCGAGTAGGATAAGGATAGCCCAGTGTGGACATCCAGCTCCCCCAGCATTGCAGGACACTTCTTGGAAGGCTCAATCGGGTTGCATGTGATAGGGATCCCGGGGCCAAACTGTGGAGCCTGACCACTGAAGATCAAACTGAGACAGTAAAGCAGGTGGTGCTGATAGCAACCAATACTCAGATCTTGGCAGAACACATTCCTCCTTGCAGTGATGCTCTTGTAGGGATACTACTCAACAGTTCTTCCCGTCTACAGAACTGAGCTGGTGTCCCTCTCTGGAAAAACTAAGCAAAAATAAAAGAGTGGGACTACATCAAATTAAGAAGCTTCAACACAGAAAACAAACAAACAAACAAACAAACAACAAAATGTTATGGCAATCCAAAGAAGAAAATATATGCAAACCACATGTCTGGTAGGGGATTACAATCATTTATATATATGGAACCCACATACTTCAATAGCAATAATAATAATGTCATGAAGTCATGATCTGATTAATAATGGACAAAGGATCTGAATAGAATTTTCTTTTCTCCAAAGATGATATTCACATGCCCAAGAAGTACATGAAAAGGTAGTCCTTGTCACTAATAACCAGGGAAATGCAAAACAAAACCCCAATGAGAGATCACCTCACACCTGTTACAGTGGCTATTATCAAAACGACAAAGATTACAAGTGCTGCCAAGGATGTGGAAAAAGGGAACCGTTGTTCACTGCTGGTGGGACAATAAATTGGTATAGCCACCATGGCAGACAGGTTCGAAGTTCTTCAGAAAATTACAGATAGGACTACCATATGATCCAGTAATTCCACTCCTGAGTATAGAGCTAAAGAAAATGAAATTAGTATCTGGAAAAAATATCTGCACCCCATATTCATTGCAGCATTATCTACAATAGCCAAGACATGGAAACAACCTCATTATCCATCAATGCATGAATGGACAAAGTCAATATGATATGTATAGATATGTATACGTATCTCTATACATATACAGTTATATCACTGTAACTACAATTAATAATACTGTATTATCCATTTGGAAGATGCCAAGAGAGCAAATCTTGAAGTTTTCATCACACACAAAAATTATAACTATGTGAAAACTAAAAGGCAATTCTCAGAATGGGAGAAGGTATTTGCAAATGACATATCTTATAAAGGGTTAGTATCCAAATATATAAAGAACTTATCAAACTCAACAACAAAAAAACAAGTAATCAAGTTAAAAGATCGGCAAAGACAGGAATAGACATTTTTCCAAAGACATACAGATAGCAAACAGATGAAAGATGCTTAACATCAGTCATCATCAGAGAAATACAAATCAAAACCACAATGAGATACTACCTCACACTGGTCAGAATGGCTAAAATAACAACACAGGAAACAACAGGTGTTGGTGAGGATGTGGAAAAAGGGGAACCCTCTTACACTGTCGGTGGGAATGGAAACTGGTGTAGCCGCTCTGGAAAACAGTGTGGAGCCTCCTCAAAAAGTTAAAAATAGAGCTCCCCTATGATCAGCAACTGCACTACTAGGTATTTACTCAAAGGATACAAAAATAATGATCCAAAGGGATACATGCACCCCAATGTTTATAGCAGCACTATCAACAATAGCCAAATTATGGAAAGAACCCAAACGTCCATTGAGTGATAAATGGATAAAGATGTGTATATGTCAATTAGATATATATAAATATATCCCTCCACAACGGAGTATTACTCAGCCATAAAAAGAATGAAATCTTGCTATTTGCAAGGATGTGTATAGAACTAGAGAGTATTGTGCTAAATGAAAAAGTTAGAGAAAAACAAATACCATATGACTTCACTTATGTGTGAAATTTAAGGAACAAATGAACATGGTGGGGGGAATTAGAGAGAGGCAAACCATAAAATAGTCTCTTAACTATAAAAAAAACAAACCCTGATAGTTACCAGAGGGGTGGTGGGTGGAGGAATGGGGTATCAAGGAGGGCACTTGTGATTAGCACTGGGCGTTGTATGTAAGTGATGAATAGCTAAATTTATCTGAATCTACACCTGAAACTATATTACACTATATGTTGACTAACTGGAATTAAAAAAAAAAAAAACTTGAAACTAAATTTAAAAAATTGTAACAATTTGAGAAAGTGGATGTGTTAAGAAACGTATCGTGGTAATCATTTTGCAATATCAACATATATCAAATCATGTGGCACAACTTAGACTTACACAATATTATATGCAATTATATCCCAGTAGTATTGGAAAAAATTAAATATATTTTTATTTGCCTTTTGCACTTTTTAGCTTTAATTTGCTCCTCTGAGGTGAAAGCTTAGTTTATTGATTTTAATGCATCCTCTTTTGTTATATATTGATGTAAAATATGTATTTCTGTCAGCACTGTTTTAGATACATCCATGATAATTTGAAACATGTGTTTTTCTTAATAGTTAGCTCAAGGGGCACCTGGGTGGCTCGTTCCTTAAGCCTCTGCCTTCAGCTCAGGTCATGATCCTGGAGTCCCAGGATCGAGCCCCTCATGGGGCTCCCTGCTTGGCAGGGCAGCCTGCTTCTCCCTCTCTTACTCCCCCTGCTTGTGTTCCCTCTCTAGCTGTGTTTCTGTCTGTCAAATAAATAAACCTTTAAAAAAAATAGTTAGCTCAAAATATTTTCTATATTCATTACAGGGAATTTTGGTGGGGGGAGAATCCCTGGGTTATTTAGTGGTATATTGTTTAGTTTCCAAAGTGTTAGAAGTTGTTTATCTTTTTTATTGGATCTTAGTGAAAATTTATTATTATATACTCAGCATGATGTGATCATGTTGAATTCACTGAGACTTTTTCATGAAATAATATTTGATGCATTTTGACAAAAATTTTATGTGAACATTAAAATAATGTACACTCTGAAGTTATTATGCATAATGTTTTATAAATGTGAAGTTGGCCAGTTTAATTAATAGCCCTGTTCATATTATTTTTTATTGTTACTCATATTTTATCTCATTTAAATTTTGTTTACAAAAAAAGAATTGTTAAAACCTCTAATTATGATTTCGGAGATATGTCTAGTTCTTCTTTTAGTTCTGTCAATTTTTGCTTTACATATTTTTAAACCACCTATTTGCTATGCACAATTAAGACTGTTATTTCTTCTTAATAAATCAGCTCCATTCTCATTAAGAAATGTTATCTTTGGTAATATTTATTACCCTGGAGCCCACTTTGTTTCAGAGTAGATGAGATAATACATCATCTTCTATATGCTTATTATTTGCATGATATATTTTCTTCCATTCTTTAGTTTTAAATTTTTGCTTGCATTTAAAATGTTTCTGTTGTAATAAGCAGCAGATTGTTGAGTTTTTCATCTAGTATTATCATTTCTGTCATTGGAATGGAGTGGTTAGCTCCAAATACCATTTGGTTTATTGATAAGATTGCTATTTATTTCTAATATTCTCTAACATTCTAGATGTACTTCCTCCACCTCCTTTTGAATTAATCAACTATTTTTTAGTACTCTTTATATACCTCTAATGACATTTTAGCGAAATCAATTAGCAATTTTAATAATATAGTCTAGGGCGCCTGGGTGGCTCAGTGGGTTAAGCCTCTGCCTTCGGCTCAGGTCATGATCTCAGGGTCCTGGGATGGAGGCCCACATCAGGCTTTCTGCTCAGTGGGGAGCCTGCTCCCTCCTCTCTCTCTGCCTGCCTCTCTGCCTACTTGTGATCTCTCTGTCAAATAAATAAATAAAATCTTAAAAATAATAATAATATAGTCTAGACATTACTATATTGTCCTTAACTTTCCACAGTTATTAAAAATATCTTTATTTCATCTTTATTACTGAAGCAAAATTTTATTCATTATAGAATCCTAGGTTTACCTCTATTTCTTTCAGTACCTTAATTATGACATTGCATTGTCTCTGTGTTCCATTTTTTTTTTGATGAGATAATCAGCTGTCATTTTTATTGTTTTCTCCTCAATACGATGGGCCATTTTTTCTTCTTACTACTTTAATGTTTTCTTCTTTTTTAAAATCTTTGTCTAATGTGTGTCTATGATGTGCCTAGGTGTAATTTTCTTTTTATTTACCTTGTTTAAGGTTTGCTGAGATTTATGGGTCTCTGCATTGTTGTCCTTCATTTATTTTAGAAAAAAAATTGAGCCAGTAGCTTTTAAAATATTTCTTCTGCACAGTCCCTCTTGATTCTTTTTATGGTACGCTAATTCCTTGCATGTTAGACTATTTCCTATATTCTTACATGACACAGACTCCTCTTTTTAATTTTTTCACTGTTTTTCTCTCTATGCTTCAAATTGCATAAGTTACATTATCCTTTCTTGAGTTCACAATCAATTATCCTGCTGTGAGTTGTCTGTGACTAGGCACATCTAATGAATTCTTTATTTCCCCTATCTTATTTTTCAGTTCTAGAATTTTCATATCTTCTTCCAAAGGAGTTTTATTTCCCTGCTTAAATTACCTCAACATCTATGCTTTATCAACAGACCATTTAACATATTTTTAATGGTTACTGTGAAGTCTTTTTCTGTTAATTCCAACACCTGAGTCATCAGAGGTCTCCCACTGACACTAGTAAACTCTTGAATTATTCGTCCTATTTTCTTGCCTCTTCACATGTCCAATGCTTTTCTTACTTTAAGTGAGACGTCATGAATTATACATTGTAGATTTGCATTATGTTCTTTTTTTTCTAAGCGTGTTGAATTGTGTCTGGCAGATGGTGAAATTATTGGCAGATCATCTTGTCATCTTGTCAAGGCTTGCTTTTAGGTTTTCTTAAGGCAGGCCCATTTCAATATTCCTGTTCGTCCTATAGTGTAGTTTCTTACTCCTGGCTTGTAGATGGTCTGGTCTGAACTGAATCCTTAGGGAATATCCACCCGGGTCTTTCTGCGGTGGCTGCCCTGAAATGCACATCTCTGCTAAAGGGTTTTACTTGTGAAGTCCCTGTTCTAGTTTCAGTTCTGCTCCCCAATAAAGCTGTTCTCTGTTAGGCATTTGTCAGTTTCTCTCAGCAAATGTACAGTTTAGAATTGAGTCCAAGTCCTAAGAATTCTCTGTGTAGATTTCTAGAATCTGTCTTCTTCTGTGGATCCTTCCTTTCCGGTATCCTGCCCTATAGATTCCAGACACCTTACCAGCCTTGAAGACAAATCTATGTTTCCTTGGCCCAGCAGGTTTCCTGGGCCACCAGAGACTTGGGGGAAATGTGCATATCTGTTTTATTCCTGACCTTAGTTTAAATATTCCATTTTTTCCCATTTAAATAGGATGCTGGCTTCAGATTTGAAGTTTCTAATTTTACAAGAAAATATCAGTTAATTCTTGTGAACCTTTTAAATAATAATTGAGTACTATTATTTTTTCCAAATTGCTTTCTCAACACACATGGAGATAATTATATGATTTTTTCTCCTCCTATGTTAGAATGGTGAATTTTTCTAATGCTTTTCCCAAAAATTGAACCAGTCTTGCATTCACTGGGATACATTCTACTTTATTATGATGTGTGAGTTTCTTAGCTCTGTTTTCTAGTATTCAAGACTTTTTCATTGATATTTCTCAGTGAGTTTAGGGTTTTCTTCATGTGTATGTGTGCTACATTTATTAGTGCTAGGTAGCAACATAATCTTGCTTCATAAAAATTATCTGGGTGGGCATAGGCAATGAATCTTGGAACACTGAAAAAATAAAATAAATTTAAAGTTAAAAAAATTATCTGAGTGTTATTCTTTAGTTTCTGTGCTCTAAAATAATTGTATTCCTTTGATACTTCCTGTTTGGAAAATTTGGCAGAAATACATGCAAAGTCTTTTGGGCTTATTATTTTGTGGGTAAATTTTTAAATAATACCAGTTTCTTTTTGGATATTGATTAGCTTAAGATTTCTATTTCAAATGAGACACATTTTGGTAAATTATATTATCTTGGACATTATTCAAGTAAATTTAAAAAATATGTATGCTTGTCATTTTTATGGGTTTTTAAGATTAATTCATATATTTCACATCTTATTTTATCTTTGGTGTTTGGTATTATAAAAAGTATAAAAATTTGTGGATTCTCACATATTGCCTTATTTAGGTCATCTAATGACATACCTATTTTTTTTCTCTTTTTTCTCTTCTTCTATTTTAACATTTTTTTCACATTATTAAATTTTCTGATTTTTTTAAATGATTGTGTTCTCAATTGTAGTTTATTCTAGTTCATTGATACTTAATTTTAAAAATACATTTTTAGAAATATAAATAGCAAATTCCTTCTGATCCCCTTAAATATAGTTCATAAATTTTATTACCTAGCATTATCTTTGTGATATTTTTAGAAATTCTCTACTTTTATTTTGCATTTTTCCTTTTACTAAACAATTGTTTATTTTTTTTCTATTAGTCATTTCTTTTTTTTTTTAAAGATTTTTATTTATTTATTTGACAGAGAGAAACACAGCTAGAGAGGGAACACAAGCAGGGGGAGTGAGAGAGGGAGAAGCAGGCTTCCCGCCAAGCAGGAAGCCTGAAGTGGGACTTGATCCCGGGTCTCCGGGATCATGACCTGAGCCAAAGGCAGTCGCTTAACCAACTGAGCCACCCAGGTGCCTCTATTAGTCATTTCTTAATAATATCTACCTCGGTTCCTTTATGATAAGTGAGTTTGGTTTGCTGGATTTCTACCAGATGGAAGTTACCAATATTTTCTTTGTGACTAGTATATACTGGTCACAATTTTTGTGGATGTCATTATGCATTTGAGAAAAAGGTGTATTTTCTATGATACAGTGAAAGTTCAGGATACATATCCCTATATTTTTTTTAATATGCGTTTAAAAAGTTTCTATGTACTCACTTACTTTTGATCCTTTGCATTTGTTGAGATCTGTTTTGGTGCGTTAGAATTTCCTCGTCTTAGTGAACTCTTTTTAATTGATCCTTGTGTTTCTTAGTTTCCATTTCATCTAGAAACGTGTGTGCAATGGCAGTTTCTTTAATCAATAATGCCCTTTCTCATGAATTACAGGTTTCAGTGTCTTCTGATTATTTGACAGTCTTTTGGTTCTGCAGTATCCTTAATTTGCATCGCCTCCCCTCACTCCAACCCCTTTTAACAGGAAGTGTCCGAGAAGTATCTCCATTTTCTATGACAGACTTTCATCTCTCAGAACCCATGCCTTCTCACGACCCCCTTCTCTGTTCTCAGGCACTGTCAAGCTTCTTCATTTCAGTTCATATGTAGTCAGTGATTTCATGTGAGTGTTTTGTCACTAGAGTCACACTTCCTCTTTTTTGAAATGTTTGCAGCCTAATCCTATTATGCCTAGCCTTTCTGCTTCTCTGACTCCTTGTCTATACCATCTGCTTCTAACTCACTTCACAGGAAGGAGTGTTCGTATTGCCAGTTAGATCAAATCTGATGTTCATACTATCTTTTGTTTCCTAAATATGGTATAAACATGGGTTATGCTCAGTTTATTTAGTCCCTTTGTTGACCTGTATGTTTTTGTTTTTGTTTTTGCCAATTACTGAAAAAAGATCCCATTTAAGTGGTCAGCATTATCTTATGGGTACGCGGAAATTCTTAAGTTCTCTATTGTGTTGCTGTATAAAAGAATTATCACATTGTCTTAAAGTATCTGTGTAACATACATGCAGCAGAGTTGGTGGCCCTGGCTTCAGGTCTCAGAGGAATTTGCACTACAACTGTTAGAACTTCAGTCTGACCTGAAGTTTAACTGGAAACAATCTGTTCCCAGGCTTATTCACCAGGTTACTCATAGACTGTTTCCTGGAAGTCTCAGTTACTCCCTGGCTATTGACTGGAAGTCTCTCTCTCCCTCCCTTGGCTGTGAGCCTCTCCTTAAGGTAACTTATGACATGGCACCTGGCTTACTTCTATGGGAGCAAGCAAGAGAGCAAGAAAAATCATCCAAACAGAAGCCACAGTCTTTTTATAACCCAATCTTAGAAGCAACACCTTATAATTCCTGCCACATTCTACTTACTAAAATGAGTCATTAAATCTGGCTCATACTGAAGGGGAAGAGATTAAACCAAGGTGTGAATAGCAATAGGCAGAGGTTATTGAAGGTTATCTCAAAGTGCATCTGTTTTATTAAAATTTATTTTCCTGATCTTCTCCCCAGAAGAGCACAGAAGCAATGATACACGAGGGCAGTTAGTACATCTGATGCCCATGTCTAAATACCACTTCTTGGTAAAGAAAAAAACAGAGAAATTACTTTTCTAAATCTGCAGCAGGGAAAGTACAAAGTGAGCCCTAAACACTGTTTTCTCCAACCAAAACCAAACCAAAACAAACAAATAAACACTATTAATCAGGATGTGTCAAAAGAACACAGAAACCATCTTGAAAGGGTTCCCCTTAGGCAAATTTGGAACAAAAGATACAATGGTTCTCTTGAGAGACTGTGGACTCAGAAACAAACTGAGGGTTTTGGAAGGGAGGTGGGTGAGGGGATGGGAGAGCCTGGTGGTGGGTATTGAGGAGGGCATGTATTGCATGGAGCACTGGGTGTGGTGCATAAACAATGAACCCTGGAACACTAAAAAAAATGAAATAAAATTTAAATTAAAAAATAAATAAATAAAAGTAGAAAAAACAAAAAAATATGATGGTTCTAATAAATTACACAATATTAAATCAAAAAAACTTTTTATTAATATTGCACAAATTAGGAAGGAGAAAAAAGAGGTAAAGCTCTTCTTATACATCTAGATATAAATAAGCAAATAAGTAGTAGAAATATCTGTATATATTTGTTTATGTGTGTTTATATATGTATTCACATTCAAACACACACATATATATCTAAGGAGAGAAAGTCAATCAGTGACTCTAGGGTAAGAGTTTATGGTAATCCTTGTACTATTCTCTTAGCTTTTTAACAGATGACTATTTCAAACTAAAAAGTTGGAGGAAGAGAAAGTAAAACCTTAAAACTCTTAGAATAAAATACAGAATTATAGGGTCACAGAGGGCAATTTAGGGGTCCTAATATAGGGTCACAAATTTAACAAATCTGATTATATTAAAATAAAGAACTTCTGCTGATCAAAAATTATGCTTTAAAAAAGTGATACTAAAGAATACAAATTGGGAGAAGATATTTGAAACACTTACAACTGAAAAATGAAAACTATCCCCAATATATAAAGAATTATACACATCAAAGGGAAGAAAAAAACCCGGCAATTGATTAAATAAAACATAATGGGCTTATGCCTGGGCCTTTTCCTCACTGGAATATATTTGGGCTTTGTAGTAACAGAGAAATGTTTACAAAGTATGGAGTTATATGTCTACTCAGAGAAAACCCTTTGAATTTGACATTTCTTAGTTTTTATGTCCCATTTGTTGTGTGGATGGAGAATTTCTATTACTTCTATGAACAAGCCAGCTGCATCTTATAAATCCATAAATTTCTAGTAATTTGTACTAAGTATCCTGATCAGGAATTAGGTATCAGTGAAACAGGTATTTTGTGATAACACATACCTAATAAGAACCCTCTTAATCTTTTCAGAGTAAATGCCAATGACATTTTATAAAGATGTCTGGGGGAGAGCAAGACCTCAGGTATCCAGAGAAAGAGAGAATTTGCTACAAACCCACTGTTAAGCTTTTTTCTTCCAATCCAGAATCAAAGGGAAAGTCCTTCTAATAACATAAATCAAACAACTTTGAGAACAACTGAAATCTCATATAGCAAGGAAGGTAAAAGACAGATTTCAAATCCTTAAGACCCATACCATACCAACCAATCATTTAACATGTAAAAGTCATTCTTTGGCTTACAGTTTGTACAGTAGGCCAAGTCTGGTCAGAGTTTTCCAACCACATCCACAACTTAGGGAAAAAAAAATTATTTTCCTTGTAGGAAATGAGTTTGGGAATTTGGGGTCTGATCAAGGAAAAAGGCACAGCAGTAGCACACTCAAACTTTGAGGAACACTGAAAGGGTGGAATGCAGATGAAGTCTCTCACAGCAGGAGAGCCTCAGAGGCTTGAAGCCACCATCCAGAAGGGAAAGAGGACAAGGAAACTCCTATGACAGAGGGGAAAGGAGGAAAGAAGAGAAAGAAAGAGAGAGAGAGAGAGAGGCTGGAAAGGGGAGTTATCTGTCTAGGTAAGATCACTGAGCTGCACAGTGGGAAATCTCTGGGTCAGAGGGCTCCAAAGGGCAATTGCATCTTCTTGGTTTTGTTTGCTTGGTTGGCTGGTTTGGTTTGGGGGTGCAGGTGGGGGACTGTTTTTGGTTTTGTTTTTTTTAAATAGACCCTGGATTTCATCTGTGATGAAATGTTGGGTTCTATTTTCTGGGGTATGCAAAGCAAGTAGGTCTAAATGGCTAAAAATCTGCTTTTTGAGGCCATCTTTAAAACAATGGGATTCATAAAAGCTTGAGTTTGGCTCCAGGAGACTTTTGAGCTAATGAATTTCTGCTTGCTTTGAAGAAATAAATAACCTAGAGGCAACACAGAAGCCACAATTGGCTCACGTATGTAACATTGTTCTAACAACATCAAGATGTGAAAAGAAAAGATTTCTCACATATTATAATTTACTAGCATAGAAAAATGTGTTCCATCCACCTCTGTATTGGTGATACCTCTTAGCAGTCCTATTGGCAGGACTTGGGGAAAGTTTACAAATGCTGTCTTCTGGCCTGTAGTCTGTGTCCCTTCTCTTCCCACCTCAGCCTCAATCTCTCATCAGTCTGCCTACAGGTATGGAGTCTGGAGAGACCCCACAATATACATCCAAGCTTTTCCACAGTTACTACCCCTCCGTACACCTCTAACTTGGCCACTCCTCAGGGCTAAAGGAGAGACACACTGTTGTCCAGTCAGCCCTGACTAGGACAAAGTTGATTCTGTGAGCCTAGAATGGGGCTCAAGGTTATTTAGAGAAGAAATTCGGGCTTTGTGGGTATCCAAATTATGGATTCAAAAGGGGAGGCCCATTTCTTTGGCCCCACAAACTCCTTGTTCCTTGATGAACTAGGAAAGAGGCCCCTTCTCTGTGTCTAGGGACATGATCTCTCTTGAGCAATTGCCACTCAGAGACCTCAACAGAAAATTACTGTGTGAACAAGTATGTTGGTGATCAAGGGAATGAAGAAATACATGAAAAAGCATGGAGATAAACGTCAAAAGTAGTGATCCTGGCTCCAGAAAGCATCATAAAAAAATATTTAAAAAAAATTAGCATGGGGTCCCGTGGAGAGATTGCTGGTACATGGCTTTCTTTCCCCCACAGCAATAATGTCGGCCATTGTCTGATGATAGATCACTCAATCATCCATCATTCCATGATGTGTAAATCACAGGGTCCAGAGTGCTAGATTAAGAAATTGATCCCTCTACCCTGAATTTTCTCTCTAACAGATATAGATCATAATTTCTTTGTCTACATCATAGTCTTCCCGTATCATGTATATGTTTACAGGTTATTGTTACACAGTAACTCTATCTTCAGCATAAAGGACTAAAGCATCAGAGATCTTGATAGATGAAAACTAAAGATCAATGTTAACACTGTTGATTTTTCACTTTGCAAAACTTGTCTGTAGGAGAGAGTGAAACATCTTATCAGGGAAGAAGCTGGACATTCTTGACTTGGGAAAAGGTTTCCACTAAAATAACAACTTGTGGCCTGCAGTGCTTTGGGAAAAGAAGAGCACAGTTTACTTTAATTTATTTACCTATTTCTTTAATTTATCTTATTTTTTAAAAGATTGTATTTATTTTTTTGAGAGAAAGAGAGAGCACAAGCTGCAGGAGGGGTAGAGGGAGAGCAGAATCAGACTCCCCGCTGAGCAGGACTCAGTCCCAGGACCCCGGGATCATGACCTGAGCTGAAGGTAGCTGCTTAACCCCCTGAGCCACTCAGGCACCCCCACAATTTACTTATTGACAACCATTCAATAGCAAATAAAAACTTGAGAGGACTTGGGTACACAGAGAATTACCTTATGAGTCTTTAAATTGGAGTTTAAAAATGTCTGAGGCAATAGTATTGTACAAATAGTGGATTGCACATCTATCTCCTACTGACTAGTCAACGGGGAACTTAAATTTTAGTGAACTGTATGGCTGATCTATTAATGGGAGACTCACTAGGAAGGGTAAGACTGGAGTAAGATACAGAGAATTCTGTAATGAAAGAGTAAGCAAAGAGAGGTCATGAGTAGAGTAATGGTCTTAATGACTGGGAAGAAACACAAAACACAAAGCTGAAAGCATTTTCTATGCTAACACTATGCTAGAAACTAGGCGCATCATCTAATCCTACATCCGTTCTGTAAGAAATGGACAGGAAACTCATTTTAAAACCGAGGAAATTGAAACTCAATAAAATTATATAATTTGTTCATGATCGTCCAACCAGAGCTGACTCAAAAGCTTTATATTTTCAATTGTGCCAAGGGAGGAAACTGGTATATTCAACAGGAGCACATCTGGTTTTGTGTTTTGTTGTTTATCCTGTTCTTGAGCCATAGTGCTAGCGCTGCCATGATTCAGAGCTCCAGCTAGTGACTCCAGGAGCCTACAAATCCCCCAGACTTCATCCCCCATGTTTCGTGACAGTGCTTGTATGCCCATGAGCTTCTCATGCTCATTGTCTCCCACCTCCTTGATATTTGCCTTCACTTCCTATACCAGTTTTCTACATTTCCATATAATAATGACAATAATAAGCTTTAAATATGTATCCTACTTGCAACCTCCAAAGTACTTTAATACATATGGCCTTTGATTCCCATTTTTCAAAGGGAGAAAATGAAGCTCAGGAAGATAAAGCAACTTGACTAAAGCCACCCAGGTAGGAAGTGTCAGAACAAGGACTGATCCCATTTTTTTTTTTTTAATTCCTATTCTATACCACTGCCTTTTCAGGTACCTCAGGCTCACATCAGGCCCTTTGGAGTTCCTTAATCCCACGGAAAACATTTAAGACCTTGGAAGTGACCAAAACATCCTGAAGCATCTGAGCCAATTCCATATACCTGGTGGGGTTAAAAGCAAAACAAACAACAACATCAACAAAATCATACCTCTTTCTAGCTGTGCATAAGAGCCAGATGGAAATCTGAATTTCGTTGAGGAAATATGAAGAGTACTCTTGACCAGGGTCATTTTAAATTCTCTGTCCATCAACACTGAATGTCACACTTGGCTACTTTGGTGAGCAAAAATTTTCTGAGGGGGAAAAAAAATTCTGTTTAAAGAGAATTTCATTTTGAAAGCATTTAAAATAATTTGGTAAGTCATTTAGTGTGGATTTTACATTATGACTCAACAGGAATCTCTGAGCATATTTCATTCCTAACATAGCATAAAAGCCAATTCCTGAGTGCCCTCCTAGTTCAAAGTGGCTTGTAAAATTAAGTGTCAATAATGAAGTTAGAAATTCACCCTTCCAGGGGCACCTGGGTGGCTCAGAGAGTTAAACCTCTGCCTTTAGCTCAGGTCATGATCTCAGGGTCCTGGGATCGAGGCCCGCATCAGGCTCTCTGCTCAGCAGGGAGCCTGCTTCCTCCTCTCTCTCTGCCTGCCTCTTTGTCTGCTTGTGATCTCTCTCTCTGTCAAATAAATAAATGAAATCTTTAAAAAAAAAAAAGAAATTCACCCTTCCAAACCCTAACCAGAAGCCAGCCATAGACAATTTTATAGTAGAACTAAGTTTTATATATGTGAATTATATACATATATAACTAATATAATAATTAATACTTATATATAATATATATAATATAATATAGTCTGAAGATTTACCAAAATGACATAGAACCTGGGAACAGAAGGATGACCTGTGAAGAATGATAGGACACATGTTCCAAGCAGAAGATAAAATTAAAAAACAAAACAAAAAAACAACTTAACTCTCCCCAAAAACATATTGCCTTCCACATACCCACTATGAAATTCTGTTCTGCTCCGGTTCCCTTAGGTGATACCTGCTTTGAAGGTCTGACTGGCTTGTTAAATTACAATGAAGATAAATTTGTTCCCCTTTTAATATTTACAGGTTGCCACCAGTCCCACACCACTATGTTAACAAGCACTACCAACCTCTGTGCTCCTCTACTGCTCTGAATCCCCCGGGGTGCCACACTGTGTTGGGGGCAGAGATAAGTCTAGCGAGAAAGTCATCACACTGAAATCATGATATTGTCAGGATCATCTCGCTGTACTCAGGCAAACACTACATTAAGCTACTGATAACAATGTGAAACTCAGCAGGGTTGAACGATCACCTACATTGTGATTTTCCTCTGGCTCTATGAAAATAGAACATGGGATACTTTTTACATGAGCCTCTTTTTCATATGTAAATATCAGGAGGGAGCAAATCCAATAAACAAACCTTAAATATTTGAATTACTTGGAATGTAAAGCTAGACAAGTTTACACTTTGGAGCAGCATGAATTTACATTCTGATATTATGTGTTTCAACAGATAATATTGCTACTGAGTTTTCATATCAGTAATACAGCTCAGAATAGTACACTGTCATATATGAGCACATATTTGTCTATTTAAAGAAGTATGCATCTGCATTTACTAATACCTTGTATGCCATATATTTGACATTAACCGTCTGCCTTTGGCTTGGGTCATGGTCCCAGAGTCCCGGGATGGAGCCCCCCATCGGGCTCCCTGCTCAGCGGGAAGCCTGCTTCTCCCTCTCTCACTCCCTCTGCTGGTCTTCCCTCGCTAGCTCTGTTTCTCTCTGTCAAATAAATAAATAAAATCTTAAAAAAAAAATACTATAAATACTAGAGGCTCTTATTTTTTTCAATAATTCTTGAAAATAATACTTCTAGGCTGATACATTTTATCAACACCAAACAGTACAGCAGGAAACTTACACACAATCTAATGCTTGTGTTTCTAAAAGACATTGTTAAATTTATGACGTGTTCCATATGAAGGCTGGGATACACACAGCCTCCTAAAACAGTCTCTGAGATTTAAAGCCCATACTATTTCTTATGGGCTTGGTTTGCCTGCCATTTATAATTTCCATTTATTGCTTCCTTAATTACCTGGGCATGACCTTATATTTTGTAACCTTTTCCTTTTTCTCTTTAGGGCTTTAAATGATTTGCACATATCATCTTTAATTGACACCTCAGTGTGACATCAGCAAAATAGAGAGGATGGATAGCCCAATCCACCAAACATTGTCCTTGCAACTACATTTCTAATACTTTGAAAAACAAATTAGCAGAACACACTTGCTTTTAAGTTCTTCTTGGCAGTCTTTTCTAGAAGGCTGATTCTAATACTCAAATTCCAGTATTCAAATCTTGTGTACCAAGTCAATAAACAAAGACTTTTAACTTCAACTCAAAATTCAGGAAGTGGGGTTTACATAGGTAATACTTTTCTTCATGTAAGTTGATAGTAAAGTTTTGAAACTAAGAGGTGAGAGTAGAGTTGAGAAAGTATAATCTGTCTTTACTTGGACTTAATGATATGGAAAGCAGGTATTATAATCATATACTTCTAGAGCTCCTAGGAAACTTAGAGACCACAAGACCAGTCCTCCCAGTACTGAGGAAACTGAAGCCTGATAGCTTTCTTAGCATCACAGAATTTCTTTTTTTTCTTTTAATATTTTATTTATTTGGCAGAGAGAAACAAAGCTAGAGAGAGAACATAAGCAGAGGGAGTGAGAAAGGGAGAAGCAGGCTTCCCGCCAAGCAAGGAGCCCAGTGTGGGGCTCGATCCCAGGACTCTGGGACCATGATCTGGCATCCTGCATCACAGAATTTCTATTAGTGTTGGGGCCGCTCACCTATTCCAGCTGTAGGCCCTATGTGTTTTCTACTACATCAAGCTCTTTTCTTTCAGATCCTGATCTAAACTAATCAAAGCAGGTGTAAAAAAAAAAATATTGACAAACATATAGATCAATGGGGGAAAATGGCACTACTTTATCATGAGAAAAAAGTACTGAATGATTAAAATGTTTTATGGTATGAAAATAGGAAGAAAAAGAGGCCGTTCCAGTGACAAGCAGTAACAGGTATTAAAGACAACTTAGATCACTTAGATCCCTCATCCTTTATTTTCTATTCATCTGATACTTAAATCCCCTCTATAAATACCATCAATATAATTCTATTATATATTTAATATGTAGTCATCCAAATCATACTTGAATACATTTGGTGATGGAGAACATACTGTTTCAGAGGCACGCATTTCATCGGACTTTACCCAAACCAATTTCCTTTCAAATTCTTTCCCGGCAGAAAAAAAACCTTCTAGGTTAACAGAGTGAAATGATGATAAACCACTTGATGTTTAGATTCATTTACTCTTTCTATAATGGAAAAAACTGTATCAGAATCTGATATAAAGACAAAGAATTTCCTATCCTTTATGATGAAACATGCAAACCCAAAAAGTGAATTAAAATTATCTTTCTCAACTTTTTAACTGTTAAGTATGGCAATTGTATTAGGTACTTTATCAGTTTCTATGATAGCCTTGAAATATATGATTTATATATATAGATATATATATAATCAAATTATGTAAGGAGTTAATAGCATCAATAGAAATTTGGGGCTATAGCTAAGATTCTTTCCTTGTATTACAATGTCACATACCTTTAATAGCTCTGAACCAAATAATAATTTCTTCACTATAAAAAAATTCAAGAGTCTTATTTACCTTCTAGTAAAGCAGTCATTTATCTTGAACTGTTCAATGGTAAAATAAGATATTCTACAGAAAGTACAGATGGATTAATGATAAGTACTAGCGTGAATGAAAAACATCTCAAGGCAAAAATGCAGAAGCCATACATAATAGAAAAGGATGTTTATGGAACATAATCAATGACCTTGTCTTGAATTCTATGTCTAAAAGAGAAATGTTCTTAGTAGAGGCTTCACTAGAGACCATATTTTGTCTACCATCACTGCTAAACTTTCCATGGATGAGGAATCAGATTTAAATGTGAGTAAATCAGATTTCATTCACCCTTAGTTAATTCTGATCCACACAGTATCATAAATGCAAAGCCTTCAAGTACTTTCTAAGAATACTCTTTGAACTATTATTTTTATTTTAACTTATTATCCCAAATTTATTGTTTTCTGTATCCCAATATGACCATACACATGTAGACAGCAGAGATGACCTTTCCATGGATATGTATATACAGTGTATATGCGATGATACATAGCACATGGATCATTAATTCACTATACTGTTAATGTACTACAATGGGCTATGGTTCTTGCTTTAAAGAATAGCAAAGTGACCCAGCATACCTCAAACCAAGAAATAGAAAGAGGACAAGCTAGCGAAACAGCAATCCCCACCCTGCCAAAAAGAAAAAAAAAAAAAAAAAAAAAAAAGCAATAGAATGTATATTTGGAAAAGCAAAAGCAATTTAGGAGTATTTTTTACACCTCAAAACGACTGGTAGAGCACATAGACCAGTGTTAAATTCTCACAAATTTGGGGAACTGGTTATTAAATATAGCCATTTTTAAAAAGTAAAATGAAGCTTAAAATTTAATAACATACTAAAAACAAAGGCGATAGGAACTAAAAATTCATAATTTCCTAATTATTTTGCTACATTTTACTATTATCAATGTGCTTGAGGTTGTTTAAGTATATTATACCTGCGCTGTGGAAGCACTATATAATCATGTGACATTGAATATCCCTTTCCGACACTTCTTTCACTGATTTTAGTAGGTGCCTTAAAATCAACCATGGTGGGGATACTGACAGCACAGAAATCAACTAAAGCTACAATGCAAGGTGTTTTATCCCCTCCCATCATAAAGGCAACTGTTGCTAAACATTTAAAAGCATCAATATGTTGATATTCACAACATGGATGAATGTAGCTTAGTGGTTCACAACACAACCTCAAATCTGACCTTGTACATTAATATGTGTGCTCTTGCACAATTTTCTTTTTTTTTTAAGATTTTATTTATTTATTTGACAGAGAGAAACACAGCCAGAGAGGGAACACAAGCAGGGGGAGTGAGAGAGGGAGAAGCAGGCTTCCCCTCCAAGCAGGGAGCCCAATGTGGGGCTTGATCCCAGGTCTCCCAGGATCATGACCTGGGCCAAACGCAGTCGCTTAACCAACTGAGCCACCCAGCGCCCCTCTTGCTCAATTTTCTTAAATAAGTAGTAGCCTAGTCTCTTCATCTATAAAATGGTTTATAAATCTTTTTAAGCACTTAACATTGTGTCTGGATTGGAACTTTAAGTGACTAGTAAATGCTAACTCTAATCACTATCAACCACAAGATGTAGCAATGAACTACAGAATGGGCCAGTGGATTTAGTCTTACATTCAAGAGAATTGGTAAAATAGACAAATCAGATTTTTTCATAATTTACTTAGTTCTTTATATAGAATTGTATGCTTTAGGAGCCAGAGTATAGGGAGAAATCTGTTGCATTCTCTAAAAACTTAAGAGTAGGGTTTTTGTACTTTGGGAATCTGCTTCCTTCTTTCTCTCTGCCTGCCTCTGCCTACTTGTGATCTCTCTCTCTGTCAAATAAATAATAAAATCTTTAAACAAACAAACAAACAAACCTTATAGATGCTTTCCTAATATTTAATTTTTTATCTAGAGGGTTTTTTTTTTACTTTTATAAACAGTACAAATCGTCTACATATTATATATAGTAGTACTGATTTAACCAAATATCCAGCATGATACAGTAGAAAGGTTCTAACTCCAGGACTTTGCAGAACTAATGTTTTATGTTGATTCTGTTTTAATTTCCTGTGTCTAGCAGAGAATATCATCTATCTACCATGACTGGCCTTCAGTTTCCTCAACTTTACATTGAAGTTATTGTACAAGGATGGATCAGCAAGTGACACTGACTCCATCTTTTTTGGAGGGGGACTTTTTATTTATTTATTTGAGAGACAGAGAGAGAAGGAGAGAAAGCGTGTGCACACAAGTGGGGGGAGGGCCGGGGGAGGGTCAGAGAGAGGGAGAAGCAGATTCCCCACTGAGCAGGAGCCTGACACCCAGGCTTGATTGCAGGATCCTGGGATCAGAACCTAAGCTGAAGGCAGACAGCTGACTGAGTCACTCAGGCACCCCAAATCTATCCTTTGAATAAAATCTTCCATAGGATGGTACTACATGCAGTTAGGATAGTGCATGGGATGATGAATTGAGCACATATGTTTACTTCCCCCTCCCACCCTAAATCCTAGATAAAAATAACGAAAAGCTAAATACACATAAACAGCAATGGGAAATACCAGAAGCAACATCTGCATTCAAGAAATTTAGAAGAATTCTCACAAGATATAAAACACACACAATAATCAGACCAGGACCAGAGGAAATGATAGCCTGAGACCTGCAGAAGTAAATTGCACAGATAACACAAAGCCTGTAGCAAATAAATACAATGAACAGAATACTCAAAAGCAAACATTGCAGAAATTTTCACCAGAAACTTTATCCAGAGCAAGTGGACTGCTTGTAACCCTCTTACCCTGAGAAGTGCGTGCGGCCAAAGTGCATGTTTAAGGCTAAAATTCTCAGCCATATTTATTCATTCATTATGTTATTTTTTTTGGAGTAAGTCTGGGTTCAGTCATTGTTTTAGGTGTCTTCCCTGTTGCTAGTGGGCTGTGAATATTCTGTGTCTTTGCATGTCTGACCTTGTTTTTCACTCACATTTGAATGGTACTTTTGATACAGTTGGACACAGTTATGTTTCTGCAGAGCATTGAGAAAAATCAGCCTATTGTCTTTATGCATCCGAACTGTTAGTAATAAGTCTGACAGGTAAATCTGATTCTTTGTTCATTTGCAGGTACTTTTCCCTTCTCTTTTTGGAAGCTTTAAGGATTTCCTACTTTCTTACTCTTAGTTTTCACCACCATTATTTTTCTATCAGTGAGATTTCTTTACTCTATTTCGCTCTTAGAGACTAGTTTCAGCATGACTACAGTTTTCCTTTAATTCTAGTGTACTATGCTATTTTCTACTATTTATTTTTTTCTCCCTCTATCTGTTTTATATCTGTTTTATTCTCTTTTAGAGTCCTCTTAAGGTTCAAGATGGTAACAGAAAGATCTTGAACTCATCTCCTTCCCCAGACACACCTGAGTCTGCATATTTAACAATTACGGGGGGGGGGGGGAGGAGAAGAAAAAAAAGAAAGAAAGAAAACCAAAAGTCTGGCTGAGTAACAGTGACACATCAGGCTAATGAAAAGAAAACCACATCAAACAGGGTGGGAAAGGCTTTGACACAATCCTGTAAACCCCGCGACAGGCCAGCCGCACGCAATCAGGAGGGAGCTCGACACCCAAACTTCCTCCAGTAGCAAAGGGTTTGAACCCCACACTGGGCACCCCAGCTTTTAAAACCCGCACCTGAGAGGCAACCCCCCAAATATCTAGCTTTGAAAACCAATGGGGCTTCTGTCTAAGAGCCCACAAGACTGCAGCGATCTAAGAAATGGGCCTTAAAGAGCTCTGGGGGCGCCTGCGGAGCAGAGTGGATTGAGCCTGAGACTCTTGGTTTGGGCTCTGGTCCGGCTGGGGGCTAGAGCTCTATTTGGCCGAGTCTGCTTAAGATTTTCTCTTCCTCTCCCTCTGCTCCTCCCATTCTCTCTCTCCCTCTCTCCCTCTCTCCCTCCCTCCCTCAAATAAATCTTAAAAAAAAAAAAAAAAAAAAAAAGAGCTCTTGCTGAGATTTACCCGCCCAGACTTCCGGTGAAAGAGGCTCCTTTAACTTAAACTAAAAGCTTTGGCCTGAGGGGTCGTCTAATTGAACACAGAGCAGAAGCCTGCTGGACTACTCAAGGGAAGGAAGCCAGTGAGGGCACTTTTCCTGTTTTGCTCTCTTCCGGCGCCTTGCTCTAGGCGGTGAGTGCCATTTTGTTAAGGTCTCCCCCCCTTTTTCCGGGGCAGGTGCCATCTTTGTATTCCCCCCTCGGCCTCGCCACAGCAAGCGGGCGCCATCTTCCCGCTCTCTGCTGTGCCCTGGAGCCCCCGTATCTCCCAGAAGGGAGTTTTCACTTGCGTTTGGTGCCCTGTTTTTTGTGGCTGCTGCGGAAGGGACCTTCCTTGCTCACCTGGCTCTGGTGGCTCTGGAGGGGTTTGGGTCCCACGGGATTACCACCCTCAGGGGGGCTGCCCCGAGACCAGACTGAACTGTAAAAGGGCCTGACTGGCTTGTCCTGGAGCTTGGGCGTGAGGGCTGGCTTCCGGTTTGGCGCACACAACTCGAGGTCTGTGGAGCTCCCCTCCGGGAGCTGGAGCGGCCACTGATGCATCTCGCCGCATGTCCTGATTTTCGCCATCCAGGAACACATCCAGATCACCTGGCTCTGGTGGCCATGAGGACTGATGCTGGTGGTCCTACATGAATGCATATATTTGCATACTTTATACTTTTAAGATTGTATTTATTTATTTGCTTATTAGAGAGAGAAAAAGGAGAGAGGGCAGAAGCAGGCGGAGCCGCAGGCAGAGGGAGAAGTAGGCTCCCCACTGAGCAAGGAGCGGGATGTCGGGCTCCATACCAGGATCCCACGATCAGCACCTGCGCCCGAGGCAGAGAATTAACGACTGAGCTACCCAGATGTCCCAGATTTGCTTACTTTAAAAACTGTTGTCTGAAGGTGTGGCTTCTAATCAGCCTGACTCTAGGTGCTAGAGATCCTCCCTTTTGGGGCACTAACAGGTCTTGGCATGCTTTCAACCGCTGAAAGCTATTAAAAAAATATAGTAGATGCCTTGGACATCGCAAAAGTGGGAGAGACAACAAAGAGCCTGGGGCAGGGTTGAAGGACAAGTTTAATCTCCTACCAAGGCCGTTCCTTCAGGACTGGGAGAAGTGGTCGTTTCATGTAATGCATAGAAATCAACAGAGCCAAGTAAAATGAAGAAACACGAGGAACACGTTTCAAACAAAAGAACAAGATAAAACTTCAGAATGGCTCTTAAGTAAGCATTATAATTTCCTTATCTACCTTCCATATTCTTAGCTTTACTTTCTAGACATTTTTATTGCTAAAAATAACACATAGAAAAGGTTGAAAAAGAACATCATGTACTCGGTTGGGTGTGTGTGTATGTATGTGTGTTTATGCGTTTTGCTTGTTTGTTTTCCTTCTATCGCCTACTTGTGCATCTTTAAACAATATAGCTTAGTTTTTCCTCTTTTGGAACTTTACATAAAAAGAAACAAGCTGAATAACATTATTTTGTTTTCCTCTCTTCAATGAATAATATGTTAAATTCATTCATATTGTTGTACATACCTGCCATTTGTTCATTTTTGTTTTACAGCACCCTACCATATTATAGTACACCACACTTTGTGTTGACTGGCATGGAGTGGTTTCCATTTGGGGATAACAGACAATGCTGCTATAAACTTTCTTCATCATGCATCTTGGTGTATGTGAGACTTTACAGGTCTAGATGAGTGGTTCACACAGGCGGCCATATACAGTTTATCCTTTTTTTACTATATGTTTGTTTCTTTTCTCAACTCTCTTTTGGATTTACTTTGCTCAACTTTTTCTAAGGTCCTGAGGCAGATTCTCAACTTATCATTTTTTAACCATTCTTCCTTTCTTTAATATGCATTTTAGCCTGTAGATTTCTCTCTGTATATTGCTTTAACTGATCAATTTTGAATAGTTTTTATTATCTTTGACTTCAAAATATCTTCTATTTCCCATTAACATTTATTTCTAGAAACACTGAGTTTTGTGCTTGTTTGGTTTTTAAAACTTTTAATTTTGAGGGCCCCTGGGTGGCTCAGTTGGTTGAATGACTGCCTTCAGCTCAGGTCATGATCCTGAGTCCCGGGATTGAGTCCCGCATCTGGCTCCATGCTCAGCAGGGGATCTGCTTCTCCCTCTGATCTTCCCCCTCTCATGCTCCCTCTCATTCTCTCTTTCTCTCAAATAAGTAAAATCTTAAAAAAAACCAAAAAACCTTAATTTTGAAATAATTATAAGTTCACGGGAAGTTGCAAAAATAGCAGAGAGGTATAATTGTTACCCAATTTCTCTTAGTTATTATATCTAATGTACTTAAGTTTATCATATGAAAACCAGGAAACTGGTATTGATACAATATGTTTAATTAGTTCTGTACCCTTTTTTGATCCTGTATGTAGATTTGTATAACCATCACTGCAATCAAACTACAGGAATAGTCCTTCACAACAAAGATCTTCCTGCTGCCATTCCTAAATAGGCTCACCGACTACCCATCCCCTGCAATTGCTGATCTATTTTCAATTTCTACAGTTGTGTCTTTGATAGTGTTACATAGACAGAATCATATACTATGTGGCCTATAGGGGTTATCTTTTACTGGACATAATGCCCTGAGTGAGATTCAACCAAGTTGCTGCATGTATCACTAGTTCATTCCTTTGTATTGCTGATTGTATCCCCTGGTATGGATGAACCACTGTTTGTTTACCCATTAATCTGTCAAGAGATTGTATCCTAAAGGGTTTGGGTATTGTGATCGGAGACTCTGGCTTTTATTTCAGTTTTTTGTTTTAGCAGACAGCTCATGATACTATAGTTAAGGGAAAAGTAGAAGAGCTATCCAGGTTCCTCACTTGGTCTCCTTTCAGTCTCTTGGGGGAATGATACAGAGGTAGAAGTTCAGGATTCTCTTGAGGCCTCTGGTTGCACTACCCTGGCTGGGAAGGGCACCTCATTGTTGCCACGTGATCTCCACTGATACCTTTGTGTGTGTGGTTATGGAGCAGTGGAGGGCTTCTCACCTCCAGGCTGGGATGGAAGTTTTGCCTTTCCACTGGGTCCTTTATAATCATCTTAAAGGGAAAAGAGGGATCATATTATAGTGGGACAGTGGTAAAAATCTAGGCTCTCCCTTGGGCTTTGTTGATCGAAGTGGAAGTAGAACCCTTGATATTTGGCAATAGTAGGGCAATTATTTTCTAAAAGTTGTCTGTCTTGTTAGGCTTTCATTTTTCCTAGCTCTTTGGCTATAGAGAATAGGCTTCCCGTGGAGTTTTGTCTGTGCCTATTTGTGTTTTGAGGTCCCTAGTTTTTTCTAGCACATATTTTCTATCAATATATCTGGGATATATTAAGATAGCAAGCCCAGGAAATCCATCACCAGGTCATTCTTCGTGTTACAAGGTCTTTTTTTTTTTTTTTAAGATTTTATTAATTTATTCGACAGAGGGAAACAGCCAGAGGGGAGCACAAGCAGGGGGAGTGAGAGAAGGAGAAGCAGCCCCTCCCCCCCCCCAGCAGGGAGCACAATGCCGGCCTCAATACTGGGACTCTGGAATTGTGACCTGAGCCAAAGGCAGACGCTTAACAACTGAGCCACCCAGGCGCCCCCATGTTACAAGGTCCTTAACTAGTTTACATTCCTTCTACCTTTCAAAGTCTTCTTATGATTGTTTTATATATACAGTGCCCATAGATTTTAGTTGCAATTGAAGAAATTGGGGATTTTTTCCTGGAAATGGAAGTTCAAATACATTTTTTAAAAAATAAAATGTAAAAAAAATAAATAAAATGTAGGGGTGCCTGGGTGGCTCAGTTGTTTACGCATCTGCCTTCAGCTGAGGTCATGATCCTGAGGCTCTGGGATGGAGTCCCTCATCAGGCTCCCTGCTCAGTGGGGAGCCTGCTTCTCCCTCTTTCTCTGCCCCCTGCTCATGCTTTCTCTCGCTCTCTATCTCAAATAAATAAAATCTTAAAATAAAAATAAATAAATAAATAAATAAGTAAGTAAAAATAAAATGTATTCCTTGCCCAGCCAAGACAATAAGCCAGAATGAGAAAGGTTGAGTGATCAGGGAATAAAACCATCCCTATCCACAGACAACATGATCATCTGTGTAGAAAAGAATCTATAAATAAGTCTATTATAAATCTATAATTCTTACAACTAATGAATTTAGTGAGGTTCTAAATTATGAGAACAACACATGGAAAACTAATCTTATTTCTATGCATAGGCTATGTAAACTTGGAATATAATTTTTTTCTAAAATGAAGATACCAGGAGCACTTGGATGTCTCAGTCTGCTAAGCATGGGGCTTGTGATTTGGGTTCAGGTCATGATTTCTGGGTCATGAGATGGAGCCCCACATCTGGCTGCACCCTGGGCATGGGGCTTGGTTTGTCTTTCTCCCTCAGCCCCTACTCTTCCCTACCCCCCTGCTCTCATGTTTGCATGCTCTCTCTCTCTAAAAAACAAAACAAAAACCCCAAACCATAAAATACCATACAAGCATAATAATGTCCAAAAATTGAATATAGGGGAAGCTGGGTGGCTTACTTGGGTAAGTGACCAACTCTTGGTTTTGACTCAGGTCATGATCTCAGGGTCATTGGATAGAGCCCTGCATCAGGCTCTGTGCTCAGTTGTAGTCTGCTCTCCCCTTCTCCTTCTGTCCCTCCCCTATCCCACTCTCTCTCTCTACCTCTAAAATAAATAAATTCTTTAGAAAAAACTGAATATATGTGTGTATATATATATATACACATATACACACATATATGTATATGTAATGAAACATGCATTGTATCTCTATGCTGAAAACTAAAAAATGTGATAAAAGAAATAAATGAGCCCTATCATGTTCATTAATCGGTAACTAACTCATTAATGCACATTCTCTCTTAATTATTCTGTAGATTCAATGCCATTCCTATCAAAATCCAAACGGTTTTTTCCCCCAGATAAAAGCCAACCAATTCTAAAATTTATAAGGAAAAACAACAGAACTAGAACGGCTAAAAGAAATATGAAAGACAAGCATAAAGTTGGAGGAATTACACTGCCAATTTTAAGACTTACTATAAATCTGCAGTAATCAAGTTAGTATGGTATTGATGAAGCGATAGCCATATAAATAAAAAGAACAGAACTGAGCCAGAAGTAGATCCAAATAGAGAGGACCAATTGATTTTTTGACAAAAGTACAAGAGCAATTCAATGAATAAAGACTAGGCTTTTCAACAGATCGTGTTGGGACAACAAGCCAAAAGAAATGAACCTTATTCTGAATTGAATGTCTTATACTGAAAGTACTCAAAATGAATCGTGTATCTAACTGTAAAAATCTAAAACTTTTAAGAAAAGATACAGGAAAAAATCTATGCCACTTTAGGTTTAGTGATGAGTTATTAGACATAATATAAAAAAAAAAACCCAAAACTCCATAAAAGACATTGCTAAGAGAATGAAATGGTTAGCCACAGAATGGAAGAAAATATTTTTATATTACATGCACACAAATAACTAGTATACAGAGTATATATAAAGGAAACTCAAAAATAAGAACACATAATCCAATTTAAAAATTAATAAAAGACATGAATAGCCACTTCACCAAAGAGATAAGGATTAACAAAAATGGTATTCTACATTGATAGCCATTAAGGAAATGCAGAATGAAACCATGCTGAGACTCTACTACACCGCTACTAGATGGCTTAAGTTTGTATATGTATGTATATGTATTTGTATATATTTAAATGCTCACAAAGTGATTGTATGCACAGTAACTGGAACTTTCACAACATTGTTGGTAGAATATACAATGGTACAATCGTTTTGGAAAAGGTTTCATAGTTTCTAAGAATAGTAAGCAAACTTACTATGTAACCCAACAATCCCACTCTTTTTGAGAGAGAGAGAGAGAGAGTGTGAGCGTGAGCGTGCAGGGGGAGGAGCAGAGGGAAAGGGAGAGAGAGAATCTCAAGCAGGCTCCATGTTCAGGGCAGAGCCCCATGCAGGGCTCAATCTCAGCACCCTAAGATCACGACCTGAGCCAAAATCAAGAGTCAGAGGCTTAATCGATTGAGCCACAGAGGCATACCACCAGCAATCCCATGCCTGGGTGTCTACTATAGAGAAATGAAAACTTAATGTTTATGCATTAACCGGAACACAAATATTGATAATGGCTTTACTGATAATTGACAAAAATTATCAGCAACTCAAATGTCCTTCAAGGTATGGATAAACAAATTAGGCAGTGGAATGCTATTCAGCAAAAAAAAGGAGTAAACTGTTGAAGTATGCAAGACTTTGGATGTATCTCAAATTGTATGCTGAATAAAAGAAGTCAGTCACAAAAGGTTGTGATGCCATTATTATAACATTACTGAAAAGTCAAATCTGTTGAGATGCAGAAGCAATCAGTGATTGCCAGGGACCATGAAAGTTACGATGATCTTACCTAAAAGATCTGATAGTTCCAGAGAGTTTTTTGGGGGGTGATAGAACGGTTCTGTACCTGATCATGATAGTGCTGACATGAATCTAAACATGTGTTAAAATGCATAGAACTCTACACCAAGGAGGAAAAAAAACTTTACTTAAGGGAAAAAAAGCAAAATGATTTTTAAGTATAATTAAAATATTTATTTTTCAAATCTGAAATATATTCAGATTTTTTAGTTATCTATTTTTCTGGCTTAATTGAGTCGTGATCAGAGAACATATTTTATAATGAAACCTATTCATTAGAATTGGTGGAGACTTGCTTTACAGTCAGGATGTTATCAATAGTTCCAAATAGTCTGTGTATATTGATAGAATGCCTGCCTATAAATGTGTAGTATAGCAATATATGACTTTCATTAGAGCAGTTTTTTAAACTATGTTTGATAAGTGTTCTTATTAATTCTGTTGCTGTTTCCTCTTCTGTCAGTTACTGAGAGGGCTAATTTTTTTTTCTTTTCATATTTTAGGCAATGTTATTAAGTGGCATACAGATTTAAAATGAGACAGCTATTTGGCAATTGAACTTTTTTTTTATCCTTAGGTAAAAGTCCTTTCTATCTCTGGTTGATTTTATTGTTGTTTCTTGTTAGTTTGCTTTAAATCTTTTTCTGGTTTGCTATTAATGTATCTGTACTAGTATTCTTTTATTAATGTTTACATGATATATTTGTTATCCTTTACTTTCAACCATTCTATTTTAAAATTATATATAGCATATGACTTTTGTTCTATTTCCAATCTGTTTATCTTGTCATTTAACTAGAGAATTTAAGCTTTTGCATTCAGTGCAGTTCCTAATAGACTTTGCATATGCATATGAAAAATTTATATCTAAAGAATGCAGAAAAATGAAATTAATTTGATGTGATTTTTAATGGCTACCATTTTTTAACAGAAGTGATTGCTTTTCCTTAAAATGTAAAATAAAGCACAGACTTCACTGACAGAGACTATGATGACAGCCCAGCACCAGAAGGGGAAACTGTATAGATCCAGTATAATCCAACTTCAAATACAGAGTTTCTCACTGCACATATCCAGTTGTGTCTGTCAGATACAAACTGTTATTGCTATCATTAGCCAACAAGTAAATCCCTGATAAATGAGGATGTCAGAGGGTGCCCCTTCAGTCATCTTTGGCTCAGCCCTGCCATTAATCTCAGGAAAGACTCATATGCTGTGACCTTGGACTACAGGCTCTGACATTGGACTAAGAACAGGAAATTGAGGCTTCCTCATTGACTGAGAATTCAGGCTTGCTCTTAAGTCACAGCTTTCATTTCTGTCCTAAGCACTTCCACATACACATACACAGATGTAAACATACGCAAATCCTTCTTGTCAAAGAAAGAATGAAAGGCTTGGGAAATGGGAGTGGCAAGAAATAATATTCTTTGGTTACTTTTGTGTTTTTGACCTTTGTCTTGATGGGTGGTGCTATGAAAGTCTACTTTTTTTTTTGTTTCCCTAAAGATTTTATTTATTTGACAGAGAGAAACACAGCCAGAGAGGGAACACAAGTAGGGGGGCTGAGAGAGGGAGAAGCAGGCTTCCCGCCAAGCAGGGAGCCCGATGTGGGGCTCGATCCCGGGTCTCTGGAATCATGACCTGAGCGGACGGGAGTCACTTAACCAACTGAGCCACCCAGGCGCCCCTGAAAGTCTACTTCTAACTTGATTAAAAATCTGAATGTTAAAATGAAAAAGAAAAACTTACTTATGGATTCCTGTTCTCTAGAATTACCAGGTTATTATCTAAAAGCAGTGCGTTCTAATTTTTTTCGGTAGAAGTTATCTGAGAAGAAATGTTTCCCATCAGTGATTCTTCACATTTCTTATCTGGTGAAAATAAGCCAAAAACATAAAGCCCTCACAAAACTAAACTCCTCCTATGACAGGAGACCCCTAAGGAGAGCCCATTGAATTCCAGCTCCTGGTGTTCACTCCTTTATATAATTCCAGCCCTATGATGATTATTTACATGTCAACTTGCCTAAACTATTGTACTACATTATTTTGTCAAACATTAATCGAGGTAGTGCTGTTAGGATATTTTGTAGACGTGGTTGACATCTATAATTAACTTTGAATAAAGGTGAATACCTCAATAATTCTGGGAGGGCCTTGTTTAATTAGTCAAAGGTTTTGAGACCAAAGGTGAGATTTCCCAGAGAAAAAGAAATTCTGCCTAGGGGCTGCCTGGGTGGCTCAGTGATTGAGTGCCCCACTCTAGGTTTGGGCTCAGGTCCTAATCTTGGGGTCATGAAAACAAGCCCAGTGTTGGGCTCTGTGCCTAGAAGGAAGTCTGCTTGAGATTTTCTCCCTCTGCCCGTCCCCCACCTCTGGGATAAATAAGTAAATCTAAAAAATAAAAACCAGGAATTATGCCCAAAGACTAAAGTTTCAACTGAGTTTCCAGCTTGCTAGTTGGCCCTAGACCTACAGATTTCAGATGTGTCAGCCCCACAGTCTTGTGAGCTAGTTTCTTAAATTTTCTCTCTCTCTCTCTCTCTCTCTCTCTCTCTCTCTCTCTCTCTCTCTCTCTCTCGTGTTTACACACACACACACATACACACACTATGTATAGAATATTGTGTATATATATGCTATTACCTATATGCTATTACTGCTGTCTCTCTGGAGAACTGTTTGATAAAATGTGTATATAATTTTTGTTTTAACTTTTAATAATGTCATTATAACACATAATACATAATCAGTGTCCCAAGTCTTCTTTACAAATTCATAGTGTGGTTTGGAAACCTCTTTATAAGTCAGAATATACATCAGCCTTATCCATTAGCATGGATAAAAATGTAAGCTTAGTTGGTTTGCCAGCTTTTAATTTTCTATTTTAAATCTTAATTATGACCTAATTAATCCAGTGTAAGGTTGAAAGTTTGGAGATAGGATGTTTTAAGTTGTAAAATGCCTAACATGGGATCATTTAGCTGTAGTGATACATTTTGGGTTTTAACTCCCCCAAAACAAAATGAAAGCTGGGTGTTCTGGCGAGAGTCAAGATTTCATTTTATTTCTCTGCTGTGACCTAGCTTTGAACTATCTCCCAGGAGTTGTGTGGCCCAGAGGGTGTTCTTTGCTTTGCAAACATTTGCTTTGGCTTGTGGAAGTTGCAGTTTTAGTCACAAGATCTATACTCTCATGATGTTGAGACCCAGCATATGCCTTTGTGGACATCATTTGTATCGTCTCTTTTTCCCAGTATTGTTATGCATAAGATAAAAGTAAATTTCATAAAATATCATTTTAAAATTAGAGAAGTATGTTACAGTTAGGATAAAAAAAAAAAAACCTAAAATGATCTTGGATAATCAGGAAGTGATTAGTTCAAGCAATGGAACATGAGATGGTAACGTTCAACGCTTGAGAAAATAACATAAAAGTTAAAAAAAAACAACAATAAAATAGAATAAGTTTTAAATTTGTAGATGGACATCTTCCAAGATGTAAATTTATTACAACTTGAGACTAGAATTATCATATCATGAGCGTTCTCTGATTATACTATTATCTTTTTTACCAAGAGATTCCATTTTTGTATTTTAATTTCAGAGTCAGAATGACTGCCATATGTGAAAATACTTTCTTCAGTGTTCTGAATTCCATTTGTTATAAAAAGGCAAAAAAAAAAAAAATCGAACAACAGGATTTATATGCTGCTGGTCCTCCATCCTGGACATAGGATAGGACCCTTGAGTTCTCTGTAATATGGCTTTGGGATGATGTCAGTGAGCCAGCCCAGTCCTCTGCCTGAAAACCTCATACGCAGTCACCCCCAGCTTCCCAGTTCTGTAGCTTTTCCTTGACAGTGTGAATCCTACTTGTGAATTCAAAGTGGGGAAGTAGGTTAGTAAGTATAAAGTATAAATTCCCCAGTGTAAGGTTAGAGCTAGAAGGGGTTTTCTGCAAGTGGTTGTGGGAGGCACTGTCTATAAGGAGATAAAATTTCACTAAGGTATGAATGAAGTTGTAAATGGGAAGGCACCCAGCACATCAAATTTGAAAGACGAAGCATGACTTTAAAAGGAGAATAGTGGAAGAATTTGTGGAGAAGACATGAGAGAGTAGAAGACTTGCAGAGTGTAGTAGTTTTGATGGTTGAGAAATTTGTCAATAAACTAGAAGTTTATGTGCTTCTCAATAGTGGTAGGAAGGTGGAGAGTACTGCTTAAATGATCTGAACAAAAAAATTCTTTATCCTGTTTCCTCCTTTTAAGGTCTGTCTCTAAGCAGTAAAACTTGGAAGGATTTTTCAGTCTCTTTCCAAGATACTGTCTCACCTGGTGTCTGGAATATAAGACTTATCCGTTAGATGAGTATTGAGTGAAATTTCACTAAGGTATGAATGACTCATAGCCAAATTCCATAGAGATTTATAAAACTAAAGGGAATGAGAGGTGTTGGAGAACGTTTAAAGGTCTGAAACCTTGTGAGGCTCCCCACTACCGTGATGGAATCTCAGGTATTCAGAAGCAGATGGCCAGCATATATTTTGAACTGAAAGATCATGAATTCACCTATTTAAAATGCCAAGAGATGAGGGATAAGCACCCTAGCTTCATCAAATATCATTTGCTCTCAGAAAATAACACAATAACAGCTATGTTGAAAATAGGGATTCTGGGGGCACCTGGGTGGCTCAGTCAGTTAAGTGTCTGACTCTTGATCTCAGCTCAGGTCTTGATCTCCGGGTGCTGAGTTCAAGCCCCACATTGGGGCCTACAGAAAGAGAGAAAAATAAAGAGAAGAAAGAAGGAAAGGAAAGCAAAGGAAAGGAAAGGGAAGGAAGGAAGGAAGGAAAAACAGGGATTCTGGACCAATTTGATTGCTTGAATTTCTATTTAAAAAGGTAAATAATGAAATAATGAGCAGCATTCAAATTTATAGGTATATGCCTCCATGCTCCTTCCACTATACCATGTTACTCATACACTATCAAGAAATAGAAAGGAGAAAGGATATGGAATATTTTTGCCATAAGTCACAGAGTTCCTGTTAACATTCAGAGAGTGATCTATATTGAACACCATTTATGTGTACCTGGAGACCAGTAATGTGATTTCAAAGACATAACTCAGAGAAAAGAAATGCACATTTAACTATTCATGCCAAAAAGTGACAGATAGTGAATAAAGACTCAGCTAAATGAAAAGGACATGCGAGGACAATATCTCTAAGGCTCTGTGACATGATGAGAGAAACTCAGTTGAGTCTATGTTATTGGCCATGAATGATCAATGTAGTTTTAAGAATCCATTTCAACAAGGCACATTTAAAATTTTTTTCACACATTTATGTATTCATGCAAGCACGAATTGTACCTATTTATCTATATGTCTGTCCACATAGTATGTAAAGATATATGTTTGTATGCCTGATGTGTTGTTAATGAATATTGTCTGAATTAACATTCTGACTCTTTTTTTTTTTTTTTTTTTAAGATTTTATTTATTTGACAGATAGAAACACAGCCAGAGAGGGAACACAAGCAGGGGCAAGAGCCAGTAGCAGGCTTCTTGCTGAGCAGGGAGCTCGATGTGGGGCTCGATCCCAGTTCTCCGGGATCACAACCTGAGCCGAAGGCAGTCGCTTAACCAAATGAGCCACCCAGGTGCCCCAGCATTCTGACTCTTAAAACAGTAGAGCTTAAATATTTTTTGTGGATCTTAAATTTTGAGATACATATGATTTAACCAAGATGCACTTTTAAAAGCAGATATTACTAAGTGGATTATATTTGACTAAGAAAAAGTGTCATTGTTTCCTAAAGTCTTACTAAAGTTGATTAAGAGGTATTTCCCCAACTCTAAAAACAATTTACTACTGGCTGACAAGACAGAAACCTCCCCAAACCAATGAAACACCAAGAAAAACCCAAGTGAAATAGGTCATACAGGTACCAGATTGTTTTAACACATCAGTTAGAATGAAATGGAAGCATTTAGAGTACCTCCAAAACTGCCACTTCTTATTCTAGTCACCCTGTAGAAACTCAGCACTGCAAGTTACCCATTGTGCTTATTCTCCAATGAGTATTCCATAACTTAGAAAATTAAGGACTTGGTTTAATTACATAAACTCTCAAAAGACAAGTAGAGTACTCTTTAGTATGAAAGTTCTTAATTTCAGAACTCTTAGATTTTTTAAATTGCTTTCATACCCATCTCAACTGAGTCTTAGAATAGCTTCGTGAGGATGGCAGATAGGGATTATTATCAGTATTTTGAAAAGGAAAATAAAAATCAAGGCACACATCTGTGAAGATACTTGAAAACGCAAAGTTTAGAATTTGCTTTATGTGTTAGTGAATCCTTTTTTTTTTTTGGAACAGATTATGCAAAAGTGCTTTTCTCAAAATCTTTGGCATTTATAGTTGTCAAAATAATACTTGAAGCAATAAAAACAATCATCAAGCACAGAAAATAAGTTGTCTTCAAACTTCATATTAATATAAAATGATATTAAGTTCATAAATGTATCTTTTAGGGATAAAAATTAAATCAAATTATCACAATTTCCAAAACAAATGTAAAAGACACATGATTTCTCATTTAATGTATTTAAGTTCTTTACAGAAAGCCGGAGCTTAGAATATTCATTTACCCTAAGCTGGTAAATACCCACAAATAACAATTCTAATAGTAATGACAAACCTAGCTTGCTGCACATGCACTTGACTCCATACCATTGCTTTCTGCCCATCCAGTAATTGTTTATTCTTTATTCTTAATTTTGGTTACCCAGGAGACAATAGATAACTTCTTTTTTAAAAAAATATTTATTTAAATTCAATTTAGTTACTATATACCATATTATTAGTTTCTGGGGTAGAATTTAGTGATTCATCTGTCTTATATAACACCCAGTGCTCATTCCATCAAGTGCCGTCCTTAATGCCCATCACCCAATTACCCCATGCCCCCACACAAGTCCCCGCCAGCAACCCTCAGATTGTTCCCTACAGTTAAGAGTCTCTTATGATATGCTTTCCTCTTTGTTTTCATCTTATTTTATTGTTCCTTTCCCTGTGTTCATCTGTTTTGTTCCTTAAATTTCACATATGAGTGAAATCATGGTATTTGCCTTTCTCTGACTGACTGACTTTGCTTAGCCTAATACCCTTTAGTTCCATCCACATCATTGTAAATGGCAAGATTTCATTTTCTGTGATGGCTGAGTAATATTCAGTGGTGTGTGTGTGTGTGTGTGTGTGTGTGTGTGTGTGTGTGTATGTATACTGTATCTTCTTTATCCATCTGTTGATGGACTTCTGGGCTCTTTCTATAGTTTGGCTATTGTGTACATTGCTGGTATAAATGCTAGGATGCATGTGCCCTTTTGAATCCCTGTGTTTGTTTCCTTTTGATAAATACCTAGTAGTGCAATTGCTGTGTTGTAGGGTAGCTCTATTTTTAACCTTTTGAGGAACCTCTCAACTGTTTTCCAGAGTGGCTGCACCAGTTTGCATTCCTACCAACTGTGTAAGAGGGTTCCTCTTACTCCACATCCTTACCAACATCTGTTTTTTCCTGGGTTGTTAATTTTAGTCAATCTGACTGGTGTGAGGTGGTATCTCTTTGTGGTTTTGGTTTATATTTCCCTGATGCCGAGAAATGCTGAGAGGTTTTTCATGTATCTGCTGGCCATTTGTATGTCTTCTTTGCGGAAATGTCTGTTCATGTCTTCTGCCCATTTCTTGACTGTATTTTTAGTTTTGGGGTGTTGATTAGTTATTTATAGATTTTTGGGTTACTTCTTTATATGCGTTTAGTCAATTTGAGCCTTTATTTTTTGCTCCCACTTGGGATTCTGAAGAGGTAGGAGAATTGTATACTCCTATCAGTTTCTTTCTTTTTTTTTTTTTTAAGATTTTATTTATTTATTTTACTGGCCAGGACACAGGTAAAAACAGTAACACCACCACCAAACCGTAATAAAATGAGAAGACACCTATGAGATGACCATAGGAAAATGGATACAAGGAACAGTTAGGAGTAGTGACTTTTTTTTTTTTTTTTAAGATTTTATTTATTTGACAGAGAGAAACACAGCCAGAGAGGGAACACAAGGAGGGGGAGTGAGAGAGAGAGAAACAGGCTTCCTGCAGAGCAGGGAGTCCAATGTAGGACTTGATGCCCGGTCTCCGGGATCATGACCTGAGCCACCCAGGCGCCCAGGAGTAGTCACTTCTTATAAGAACTGTATCAGGGGCTGACATTTAAAAAAAGAAAAGAAAGAAAGAAACTTAAGTAGGACTTGATCAGATGAACAGTAAAATATTTTCTATGATTACAAGCTTTTAGATCACTGGGCATAAAAGGGAACTTTTTTAGCACAACAAAACCTGAATAAAGACATCGTAAACACAATGGGCAAATTTTAAGACATCCCATCCCTTGCCAGTTACTATTTTGTTTACCTTGTTTCTCTGACTTTTCAGGAATTCCACACTTGGAACTCTGTAGTTTACTTTCCAACTTTGGAACTCAGAACTCACTGATACCATTCAACCAATAGTAGTCCCTCTTTTGGTCCTGTCTGTCACTGTGGGAGCTAGAAGAGGTAGATACTTTCTAAGGAGATAATGAGCCATTCAAAAAACTAATAATTTGCTAATAGGCCAACTAGAAATTTATGAAAAACTGAAGAATTTTAATTGATTTGAACAATTCCTTATTTGTAAACTGTCTTCGTGGTTTGTTTCTCAGTTTGTATGTGCATTTTATATTCTTGTTTTTACAAGAACATGAATATGTGATGTACATGTATGTGCACATATGTTCATAGAGAATGTCTAGAAAGACATTTCTCAACATTAAATATATGATTCTCAAATGATGTTTATGAGTACATTGGTTTTTGTTTTATTTTTAGAACATTATTAGAAATATTAAGAATACAGATTCTGTTAGGATAGTTCCGACATAGAGTGTTGATCTCTAATCAGTAGATCAGATAGATCCCTATAAAATAATTTAAGGAAGGAAGATACAAATAGAAGAAATAAGCAGAATTTGGGGTCCTGGAGATTACAAATAACAGTGACAGTTCTTTATATAGTTTCTAATAAGTTGTGAAAACTAGATCACTCTATCATGGGTATGAATCTCAGTTCTATTGAAAGCTTATTTTTGCTTTTTGATTTTTTTAAAATTTTGTTTTTATTTTATTTTGTGTTTTCTTGTTTTAGTGTTTTGATTTCTTTTTCCTTTTTTATTGAGTGTTTATACCTTAGCTTATGATTACTAAATCAGAATCTCAAATTATGTTACTTAGTGACTGAAAATTTTAAATCTTATATTCTATAGAGATACATATGACAACAGAAATGTGTTTTAAGTCATTAAGTAAAAACAATTCTTAGGCACAATATAAACAAATTATATATGTATATAGATATATATACATATAGATATATACACATACATACACATAACTCAAAGGTTTGGGTTTTTTTGAGTTTTGTTTGTTTAAGATTTTATTTATTTTTTTTTGACAGAGACAGCAAGAGAAGGAACACAAATGGGGAGTAGGAGAGGGACAACAGGCTTTCCAAAGAGCAGGGAGCCTGATATGGGGCTCAGTCCCAGGACCCTGGGATCATGACCTGAGCTGAAGGCAGATGCTAAAGAACTGAGCCACCCAGGTGCCCCAACAACTTAAAGTTTTGAATAAAAGTAGTATCAAAAGAAATCTACCAGAGTATTTCCCTTTGACGATGGGTTGATAATGGCCCCTGGAATCAGAGAGAGAGAGAGGGAGAAATAACATAAAATAAAATAGTAGAGAAATTGTGCATGAGTCAGCATTTGTGGTAAAGACTGAGTCATTATTCACCCACACCATTGCCTCCTATGAACACAATGGAAGACTGTATCTATTAGACTCCATATGAGACTCACCCTGTAAGTGAGTTCTGAATGATGAAATGAAAAACAGCACTTTTAGACTAATCACTATGCCTTGTGCATAATCACCCCACTGTTCTCTTTTCTTCCTCTTTGAATTCAGCAGCGTCACAGATGAAAAGATCTTGGATACCTGAGTTACCACGGAGAGTATGCCTGGCTGGCTCATCACACTGGACTCTGACTAGGTGAGAAATAATCCTTTATGCTGCTAAGCTAGTGAGATGTGGTATCATTAGAGTACCTAGCAATAACCACCCTTAAGAGGATGTTGATGGGGTACCATAACGCATATGATTAAATAAAAGGTGTTTTGGGGCACCTGGGTGGCTCAGTTGGTTAAGCGACTGCCTTTGGCTCAGGTCATGATCCTGGAGACCCGGGATCGAGTCTGACATCGGGCTCCCTGCTCAGCAGGAAGCCTGCTCCTCCCTCTCTCGCTCCCCCTGCTTGTGTTCCCTCTCTTGCTGTGTTTCTCTCTGTCAGATAAATAAAATCTTTAAATAAATAAATAAATAAAAGTTGTTTCTGTGGGAGAAACATAAAAGAAAAAAAAAAGAAAAACAGAAGAGAAAAGGTTCCATATAGCAATATTTTACAAAGCCTCCATACAAATCAATGTTCATATCATATTATTGTATAAGCAAAAAGAGAAGATAAGTTTAAGTTTCATCCACATTGGAGTAATTGGAACTAAATACCCCTTTTTTGCTATTAAAAACTAGATAACACAAATAAAAGAGTTGTTTTGAGAAATTGGGAAACACAGCATGGGAGTGTGACCCCTAAGGCAAGAAAACAAAGAGGTTAAAGTCACAGTTACCTCATTAGCTATCTAAAAACACTTTCTGGATCATGGCACTGTGGGGAGAAACCCAATGGGAACTGTGCTGTCTTGTAGCGTTGAGAAAACCGAAATTACTTTTGGGGAAGACTGAGCCAGCTGGTCGTGCAAGGCAGAATAAAGGATGGGGATAGGCAGAGGGATCCTTTTGAATCTTGGGTGCATATTAATCTGTGCACACAAAGGAGTAACCTCCATCAGGCTAAGCAGGTGAAAAATTCTAGGGAGCTTTATGCTGGATAATTCAGAGATCACACAGGCCTCGGGGTCATGTGGATAACTGGGGTATTCAGGAGAGACACATAAAATGCTTTGTAGCAGAAATGAACTAACCTAGAGTAAAAGCTGTTTTAGACCTTACCTACAAAGCTTAAAAAGAAGTGTCAAACAGGCCAAGGTAATCAAAATTAAAATGTACATTGTCCCCAAATTTATCTATAAATCCGCCTCTATCAAATTCCAAACAGGCACTTTATAGAAACTGTAAAGTACATTCGAAATACATGCAGAAATGAAGAGAACTTAGAATAACCAAAACAATTTTGAAAAATAAGAACAACTTTGGAGATTTGCACCACATAAATTCAAGATTCATTATAAAGGTCAAAAATGATGACAATGCAGCATTAGCATAAAGATAAGACTGCTGAATGAGGGGTGCCTAGCTGGCTCAGTTGACGGAGCATGTGACTCTTGATTTCAGGATTGTGAGTTCAAGCCCTGGGGTGGGTGTGGAGACTGCTTAAAAATTAAATTTTAAAAGAAAAAAAAAGCTGTAAGTGAATGGACCAGAATAGCAAGACCAGAAATGGAACCACATACATAAAGCCAGGTGGCATTTGACATAGTTACCAAGGCAGTTCAGTGGGGGTAGAGATCATCTTTTCAACAAATTATGCTGAAAATATGGAAAAGCCACATACAAATAATAAAATCAATCTCAGTTTTTTCCTCACATAATACACAAAAACAAACTCCAAATGGATCGTAGACCTAACTGTAAACCCCAAATTATAAAACTTCTAGAAAAAAAATAGAAGTAATTGATTTTCAGTCTGGCAAAGGTTTCTTAAATAGGATGAAGAACACACAGAGTTGGACATCCAGTTTCTCATCCACTATATAAGAAGTTGGGAAGTTGCCACTATATTCTAACAAGTAAAAACTAAAAAGTCAACAGCTCTTCTTAGATCTTTAAGAGAAGTGAGGTTACAAGGAAAACTGCTATGCCTAGAATTGGAAAGATAGGTGAATACCATCTACAATCATAGATTACTGTAGCAAAAATCCACCAGCAGAAAACTAGAAGCAGTACTGGGGTAGAGAAAGGTGAACCTCGACAACTTCTAGATGGACAAGTCTAAGAGACAAAAACTCCATGGGAACCCAGTCATAGCCGCCCCCCCCCCATTCTCCACATGGTTTGTGAGTTTTATCTCTTGAAGTTTTACCAGGTTCGCATGGGAACCATTCTAAAATACCCCAGTGCATTCTGTTTTTCACAGTGTTAGCCGTCAGGAGGCTTTAATCACACCCTAACCTTTTGGTCCTTTTAACAGAGCCTAACTGACCTAAGAGAAGCAAGATACTCAATTCCATTCCATTTGAGCCATCCTGTCCCACCTAATAGTGTAAATTTCTGACCTTCCATAAGATTAAACAAGTACAGACATTCACCATGCTTTTATTTGCTCATTCATCTGACAAATATATATTGTACCTCTTATGTGTGCTAGCTACTATATTAAATGAGGGTATGGCAGCAAAGAAATACAGTTCCTGCCCTCCTAAATTTGATATTCTAGTGTGGAAGAGAGACAGCAAGTAAGTAAACGAACAAATGCATTACGTAATTTTATGTGTTAAAATTTTCCATGAGGAAAAGTCAATTAGGTTAAAAACAGTAATGCACGAAATGAATTATCAGGACGTTTTTGCCTTTGTAGGTGAACTGTGTTCATGAGGTTTGATATGCCTACCATGGAAATGGAGGTACACAAAGGCAAAATTTAATGTGGACAGTAAAATATAAAATGATAAAGAAAAAAACAAAACCCTGAAAATGAGTATGCTTTTAAGTAGATTGGTTAACTATGGGATTTTGCTGTTTAGATACATTGTGATAGGGTAAGGAAGTGAAATTAAGAAGTTCTATAGGGCTTTCAAAGGCCAGGTTCTCAGTCACTGCGATAGAGGACAACATTGAAATATAAGAAGAGAGAATGCTTGAGTCAAGTACATTGGCCTGGTGACAAAAATCTAAGTTCTCCTATTCTTCAACATACACAGAGGCAAAATTTTGATGAGTCACATGTATGAAATTACCAATTAGAACTGGCCAGTAATGAGAGTCATTAAAAAGTTTTGTTTTTGTTCAGGAGATTTGGAAAGTTCTGCAAATAATAAACATGAGGTCTGCTGTTTGACTCTGTTGATTAGATTTTCTTAATTAGTATCTTTTCAAAATGTAACAGGAAAATTGAATGCAACAAAACAATTAAAAGACCACAATGAACACATTATTGGACAACTAATTTATTTTGGGTACCAGGTAAAGCACTTTTGCATATATCATCTCAATGTAAAGAGGAGAAAAAATTAAATAACAGCATACATAGCAGGGGATTTTTGTGACTCTAAACATTTCTTCCACTTAATAATTAATAAGGGATAAAATGAAGGCAAACTCTGGATGTTTTAAAGTGATGTTTGTTTCTATAAATGTGTCCTCCTGGGACAATGGGGCCATAGGGTCTAATTCTCAGTCCCAGGGATTGTGGTTGCTTTTAAGTTTCGTAACCTTTTTCTTTTGGTTGAATTCATCTGTTTTACTGCATAAAAACAGATTTTTATCTTGAAAAACCCAGGTTTAAAAAAAAGATAACTGTCAGTATTAATTGAAAGGGTAGACAACAAAAACATTCAGTGAATTTTTTCTGTTAATTGGGACATATCTTTATAAGCATATAACCCCACCCCAAGACAAACCATGGAGACTAGATCAAATCTGGGTATAATGTGCTGACTTTCGGTGCAGAGATGAAGGGTAAAATATTTGTCTCCATGGGGACAGATCCATTACTGCACTTTTCAAAATGTCAAGGTTATATTTGAAAAGTAGTTGCAATTTTCTCCCATTTCATAAAGATAATTCTCTGCTTGTACTTCACACATAAAAATCTGTGACTTAATGAAAATTTGTCTTCACAGTATTAGGATAATAATCCCAACCTAACATGGCTTAGAGTACAGTATATTTTTTTCTTAATCTCCAGATTCCAAGGAACAAAAACATAGTATTATTGATGATTTAGTAATATTTTGTCTTTTCAACCACTTCAGTTTTGTAGGTATCTCTTTTTGGAAATATTAATCCATAAAAAAGGAAAGCATATTCCTATATGTTTGAGATATATATATATATCTATACATCTATATATATCTAGATATCTAGATCTAGATGTAGATAGAGATATAAAGCAGCCTATCTCAGATAAGTTTAATCTTACTAGATTAAAAATTTACATTTCTTTGTATTTGATGTGCTTTACAAAGTCCTAATTATATATGCAATAGGAGTGCAGTATACTTTTACAACTATTAAACCGTCAAACTTTATTGTAGTACAAATGTTAAAAATATTAGTAGCTAGGGTGCCTGGGTGAAGCCTCTGCCTTCAGCTCAGGTCATGATCTCAGTGTCTTGGGTTCGAGGCCCTCATCCGGCTCTCTGCTCAGCAGGGAGCCTGCTTCCACCTCCCTCTGCCTGCTTCTCTGCCTATTTGTGATCTCCCTCTCTGTCAAATAAATAAATAAAATCTTTAAAAAAATATGTTAGTAGCTATTTGGAGGTAGATATTAGATAGTGATGTTTAATGGCAAATGCAAAATAAAATTCTCATAATTTAAAGGAAAATTCTTTAATTTCAGTTTATTAGTAATCTTAATATAAAAAATCTTTTTAAAAATCCATTTAAGGAAATTCTGGAGGATGGCCAATTGTTTAAAGTCAATAACCGGAAGCATTAAACTAAAATTTCTATTACCATGCTAGGGAGTGAGAGGATATATGGACAAGATTTTAAAGATTTAAGTAATTTTGCAGGTGTCAGCAGGTAATTTGCCTTTATATTAGACAATTATTTTCAGTCCGTAAACCATTGGTACAGAAAAATAGTACAAAAATGATGGCCTTTCCTTGTAGAAATTAAACAGTGTATCTTTATAAGAAATATTCAAACATGAAACGTCATTTAGATTCAGCTAAACATTGTGTTTTCTATATGTTAAAAACAGGCACTTTCACATGGATCACCTTTTTTTTTTTTTTTTGAAGATTTTATTTATTTATTTGACAGAGAGAAACACAGCCAGAGAGGGAACACAAGCAGAGGGACTGAGGAAGGGAGAAGGGGCTGATGTGGGGCTCCGTCCCAGGTCTCCGGGATCATGACCTGAGCCGAAAGCAGTCGCTTAACCAACTGAGCCACCCAGGTGCCCCTGGATCATCTTTTTTTTAAAGATTTTATTTATTCATTTGAGAGGAAGAGAGAGAGAGCATGCGTGCACACAAGTGGAGTGGGGGAGGGTAGAGGCAGAATGAGGGGGCAAGCCAACTCCCTGCAGAGCAGGGAGCCAGATGAGGGGCTTTGTCCCAGCCAGGGTCCTGAGATCCTACTGGAGCTGAAGGCAGCCACTTCAACAGACTGAGCCACCCAGGCACCTCTTCATATGGATTATCTTATGTCATCGTCACAATAACCTTGTGGAGCAATTACTTCCGTTTCAAAGACAAGCAGATTAGATTTATAGCTTCTAAGGAACTTGTTCAGAATCTCAGCTACTTGATGGTCAATGTGAACCTTAAATGAGCTCTTCTACCCTGAGTATAGTGCTTTTTCTACTACTGATGCCGACTTAAATAATTATAGCTTCATTTGGACATCTTAGTAAATCTCTATTTGTTCAGTAAATATCTACTAAATTTCTAGTATTCCTAATAACTCTGTGTTACATAGTGGAGATTTAAGAGTTACCTTGACTGACCTCAAGTAAATTTTCTTCTTCTGTATGTTGTTTAATATGTTGTTTTTCTCTGGCTGCTTTCAAAACTTTCAAATTGAGCATAAATTTGACTGTATATGCATAGGTGTTATTTTCTTTGCTTTTACCATGCTTGGGTTCCAGTGAACTTGAATTTGTACATTTATGGTTTTCACCAAATTAGAGAAATAATAAACCACGTTTCTTCATACATTTATTCTGTCCCTTTATCTTTTTCTCTCCTGGAACTATCACTGCATATATGTTAGACCATCTTCAATTGTTGTAATTTCTCTGAGTCTGTTCACTTTTTGCATTTAATTTTCTCTCTTATCTAATTTATATTAATCTGTCTTAAAGTTCATTTACTTTATCTTCAATTTGTTGTTAATCCCATTAGATGAATTTTTATTTCAGATTTTGTCACTTTTTTTTTTTTTATTTTATTTATTTATCTGACAGAGAAACACAGCTAGAGAGGGAACACAAGCCGGGGGAGTGGGGGAGGAGGGAGAAGCAGGCTTCCCACCTGGCAGGGAGCCCAAGGGCTCGATCCCAGGACTCTGGGATCATGACCTGAGCGGAAGGCAGATGCTTAACGACTAAGCCACCCAGGCGTCCCAGGTTTTGCACGTTTTAATTTTAATTTCTTTTTTATTCTTCTTTTTAGCTTCTAATCTTTTGCTGAGATTTCTTTTTATTCAGTGTCTTTCCATATCCGTGAAGATAATTACAGTAGCTTCTTTAAAATCTGTTCTGATTCCAATATATTGATCCATCTCTAGTTTTGTCCATTGATTTTTTTTCCTTGAGTGTGATATTTTTCTTTTTGAAATTTCTATAATTTGGATTTATGTCCTGAATATGAATTATACATTGTAGAGATTCTGGATTATGTTATGTACTTCCAAAGAATATTGATTTTTTTTTTTTTTCTTGAGTGGTCATCTTGAGAGAATTCAAACCGCAGTTTTTTCTAGGTGGTGCATGGCAAGTGCAGCCAAATATTTAGCTAAAACATAGCGTTTCTGTCTTATCTCTCTTTTTAGAGATCCTCCCCCAACTCTACTCTGCACACTCTTAATTTCTCAGCTGTGTAGTTATCCCAAACTATGTCTCTTGTTTGCATGGTTTCCTGAGAAGCTGGATATAATTCTTCCTTTGTCCCTCTATAGATTAAGAATTTTTCCCCCTCTGGCTTTTTTTCCTAATTTTTTCTCTATCTTCGATTTTCTGTAGTTTAAGTATGATATGCCTTGGTATAATTTTTTTGGCATTTATCCTGTGACATCTTTTTTTTCTTAAGATTTATTTATTTGAGAGAGAGAACACTAGTGTCAGGGGCAGGAGGAGAGGGAGAGAGAGAATCTCAAGCAGATTCCATGCTGAGCAGGGAGCCTGATGGGGGGCTCAGTCCCTTAATCCTGAGATCATAATCTGAGTGGAAACCAAGAGTCAGCTGCTTAATTGACTGCACCAGGTGCCCTCTTGATGTTCTTTGAGCTTTCTAGATCCATGATTTGGTATCTGGTATTAATTTGGGAAAGTTTTAGTCAATGTTTCCAATAGTTCTTTTATTTTTCTCTTTCTTCTTCTGGTATTTCCATTACTTGTATGTTATACCTCTTGTAGTTATTCCATAGTCTGTGGGTTGGGTCTTTTTGTTTGTTTATTTTGGGGGTTTTGTTTGTTTGTTTCCAGTCTTTTTCTCTTTGCTCTTAGTTTTGGAAGTTTTTATTGTGATACCCTCAGACTCCGAGATTCTTTAGTCGAGTGTGAGTGTCCAGTCTACCAATAAGCTCATCAGAGACATTCTGCATTTCTGTTAGAGCAGTTTTGTTTTTTGTTTTTGTTGTTGTTTTATCTCTAGCGTTGCTTTTTGACTTTTTTCCTAGAATTTCTAAATCTCTGCTTACATTGCCCATCTTTTCTTACATACTGTTTACTTTATCCACAGAGCCCTTAGCATATTAATCATAGGTGTTTTAAATTCCTGATCTGATAATCCCAACATCCCTGCCATGTCTGGTTCTTAATGCTTGCTCTGTCACTTCGAATGGTGTTTTTTGCTATTACGTATACATTGTAATTCTTTTTTTTTGGATAGCTCTCCATGATGTAACAGGTAAAAGGAACTGCTATAAATAGGCTATTGGCAATATGATAGTGAGGTGGGGGGAATGGAAGTGTTCTATAGTCCATGGTTAGGTCCCGGTCTTTTTGTGAGTCTCTGCCTCTGGAATCTGAACTTCACAAGTGTTTCTCAGGTTTTTCTCACCCGTAATGTGGGAGAGACTAGCAGAGTGAGCTGGATTTTGGTATTTCCCATCCCTAGATCAGTTAGGCTGATAATACCTCAGCAGCTGAGGTTCCACTTAACCAGCTTTCCCTAAGGAAAGACCTTAATAAAAGACTAGAGTGTTCTGGAGTATTTCAAAGAGTTCTGGAGTGTTTAGAGTATTTTCTTTCTCCCTGCCAGAAACACAGGAGGAATATTTTCTGATATTTACTGTGGGATTCTGGTCAATCTCAAAAAACTGTGGGAACCCCTCTGCTTCCCCATCTTCCCAGGAAGATTTTAACTCTCAGACTTGTCTGCACTGAGCCTCTAGCCATTTCTCAGTTACAGTTCATGCTTTCCTATCCCAGCACAGGTATGTATAGTTATTCCTCTCTCAGTCTGTGCTCCAGTAATCCCCAGCTTCCTTTATTTCCTTGTCTGCCTCTTCAGTGTTGAGCAGTGATTTGTCTGTCCTTCCCTCTCTTATATATTCAAGATTTGTTAGAGTCTCAGTCCATCCTGCTTTGTACTTGTCAGGAAGGAGTGGCAACTTCCAAGATCCTTACATGTGCTACTAAAAACTGGAAGTCTACTTAATTTCTTGTATAGAATAATTCAGAAAACACTGAAATGATGTGTGTGTCAATATTATATAGAGCCACTAATAGAAAAAAACATACTTGAGTGAATATTTGGTGATCTTTATAAACCAAATTACCTAATACACCGAATGTCCATCAAGCTTTCTCTACTTTATTATTTATTCATTTATTTATTTACCTTCTGGTACTTTAACCAGGGAAATTACATTGCTATATAATGTATTTAAAAAGAAATTTACGTAGTCCTCTTACGATCTGGAATAAGACAAAGATGCTGGTGTTACCAGCAATTGTTAACATTGCACGGGAGGTCTTGGTTAGCATTGGTTACCATCATAAGATATGAAACCAAAACTTGCCAAAACAGGAGGTTGCTACATCATCGTGACCACTCCAAACGCTTTCTAAGTAAACACACCTTGTCAGGAGTAAACGTGACACCTGATATCATCCCTTTACATCTAGTTTGTAGATAATGCTGCTGCTGCTGCTGCTGATGATGTTGATTTTCTTTTTAGACAAATCTTATATCCACCAAACTCTAAAAACTAAGCATTTGGGGGAAATTTAATTGGTGGTAAAATCCTCTCCTCAGATCTTATTTGTCATCAACCTCTGAAATGGACTCATAGGAAGCTATTTACATTCTTTATCCCATTTTAGTATTAAAATTCATATATTTTTGCTGCAGAGTTATTTATGTGGGCTTCCCTAGAACCCATGATAAGTTTTATGTGACATGTAGTATATGATCCTTATTACTTCAGATTCTGAATTCCATGGTGCCTGTGACTCTGAGGATTTAATATGCATAACCTATTAAAGCAGATACTTATTGGGGAACCTGGGTGGCTCAGTCGTTAAGTGTCTGTCTTCTGCTCAGGTCCTGTTCCTAGGGTCTTGGGATCAAGCCCAGTGTCAGGCTCCCTGCTCAGTGGGAAGCGTGCTTCTCCCTCTCTCACTCCCCCTGCTTTTGTTCCCTTTCTGTGTCTCTCTCTGTCAAATAAATAAATAAAATTTAAAAAAAAAATTTAAAGCAAACACTTATTAATAGTAGATACCAATAGTATTACGATTTAACGGATGAGAAAAATGAGTGGCAGAGAGGTTAAATGATACACAGCTTGTAGGTAGCAGAACTGAGGTTTAAGTCTGGCAGCCTGGAACCAAAGCTCCCTTTCTACTGCTTCTTTCCCTAATGGCGGTTTGGGGGTGGGGCAGTATTTTCTTGTCAACCCTCCTGAACCCTAAGATAACTGTACCTTGCCCCTTTTCATTAACTTGAAAGAGAACTCTATACCATGAGTTAAATTAAAATTTGGAATCTATACCATGCTACTAAAATATGAAGGCCCTTTGTATATTGCTTATTGTTATCTATCCCAGACACTCTGCTCTGTGATGCTGAATATTGGTTTCTAATTGAAACTTTCCTTCTTGACATATCTGAGCTGGTTTGGTCTTTTTTTCTTTTCCTCTGTGAATATTACTTTGGTTTTTTGCTTTCCCTTATACCTCAAAAAAAATTGTAAGGATTCAACAAAGCAATGCTTATACTTCTTTAATTTTCTATTTAGACAGTCTCTCAGTAATGTTAAACTCTCAGCTTCTGGCTTGGACACAAAGGAAGCCCATCCTGGAAGGTTCTAGATGACTATTTCCTAATCATTGGTGAGGTGCTTGATGTCTAAGAGCCACAGTCGAAGAGACCGTAGAGTATTCCATGGAATCTGGAAATAGGCAGGCTTACTTTATTCTTTGACAGTGGCACACATTTTACGCTTACTTAGCCTAACAATACAAAATCTTCAGCCCATTGGAAAGAATTTTGTTCCACTTCAGGCAATTTGAAAAGTCAGAATATCTATCAAAAGGAGTCACAGGTCTGATTCACAGGATGTTGCTCTTATAAACTCGGCGCACGGATTGGAAGTTCTTGGCAGACAGGGACTGATTATTCTATCCTGTGTGTTTGCTTTTCATTCAGGATTTAACAGTACCTTGGGTGTCACAATGCTAACAACATTTATTTTATTATGAATTAAATACATTGGTCTAAGACAAAAGGTAATTGGTAAAACTGAGAGAAGGGTGCTTTGCAGAATCCATGCCACTTGTTTCCTTGACAAAAGAAAAACTGCAGAAAAGTTACTCATCAAATGTCTGTATTCTAATTTTAGCTCCCAGGCAATCCAATGAGTAAATGTAGAATAAATCACTTCCCTTATACATAGCTTTGTTTATTGACATTTTTCATTTGTAAAATAAGAGAAATCTGTCAAATTTCCAGCATCTATAGTAAGGTTGAGCACATGATAAATTTTATTAGGGAATATATATAAATATATTAAAATACATATATGATAATTTCAGGGTGGCTCAACTGTATCATAAGTAGGAAAAATATGCAATATATTATACATATATAAAAATATACATAGATATGAACTCATTTTAATAAAAGCATCCACAAGTGTATGTGAATGTGTATAGAGAAAAATAAATTCCTAGAAGGAAAGCAAATTTGTTATAAATAAAATAGTTACAAAGTTCAATGAAAGAATCTTCAAAGTAATAAAAATCAAAAAACAAACAGAACAATTTATATGGCTAGGCAAATAAGATTACAGCCAAAGGTAGGGAGGCTATTAGTGCATAACTATGTCATAAATAAAAGTGAAGTTTCAGTACAGAAGTGCAGCTTAATTCAAATTTGAAAGCAAAGGGCATCATAAAATTCCATTATCACATAGCAACAATTGTATCATTGCATCCCTTTTAATCTGAATATGTGCTCCACTGATTATTTGTTGTTCTTATTTTTAGCAGGAATGAGGATTTTAGCGTTTAAGCTAAGACATGGAGAATTTTAGTATTAGCTTTTCCTATACAGTTAAGCATGGTTACATATATTAATAATCTATCAAGATCTACTACTATACTTTTTTGAACAGATTGCTTCTCACATGCAAGAGTTTTGAGTAGGTACTACTTTGTTTTGCACTTCTTCCTTTTTAAAATTTGTGAATATACATTTGCATGATTCAGAATTCACAGTGATATAAAAAGGTATACACACAACAGCAAGTTCACAACTTTTCTGGAACCCATTGGAGTGCTGAAGTTGCAAGGCAGTCAACTGGTCCAAAAAAAATCTAAGAAAAGACTGGAGCCTTCAGAGAAACACAAGATAGGAACAGTGGCTTACCAAGACAGGATGTGGCTCGACAGCAAGAAGGAGTTCATTGACAGATCAGCTGTGGTTATTGGAAAATTGGTGGAAAGCGAATGTGTGTGGCAAGTGTTGAAGGCCTTAGGAATTGCAAATACTTGGAGGTCTGCCAGTTGAGGACTCATAGAAAATTTTGATCAATTTCTGAGAAAGTCTCCCTTGTAGTATAGAACTGGAGGAGGGAAACAGTAAGTAGCACCTGTGGAGGTGGAGGGTGGGTGATTCACAAGTTCAATTGAGATATTACTCCCCTGTCTTCCCTACAAAACTAAAACACCTAAACCTGGGGGGGGGGGGGATGGTCAGCACACGCTGGTGCTCATGGAGCACTGGTGAAAACCCACTGCAGCTAGGGAAAGAGGAAGAAAGAAACTTGAAACCCTGGAGGAGGAACATAAAGATCTCCTGAACTCAAACTGCAAAGCAAGCTACAGGACTGAGAAGTAGAGACAGCGCCCAAGACAAAGACTTAATCAGAGTAGAGAACGACTGTGCTTAAGCCCCCCCTGCCCCCCCCACCCCCGGCCAATCACATACCCCAGGGAAAGAAGCATCAGGGAACAAGTAATTTGCAAAAGACAGACCTTTACTGGGGTCCAGTATGAAGGGAACAGTAAAAGATTAACATGGGGCAAGCATTGAAATAAAAAGCCCTCTGCAAACCCCTACCCTAAACACAGGGTCATATTAGAATTCGAAACCTGTGGTATACTGAGAGTAACCATAACAACAAATCTGAAAAATCAGGTTCAATAGGTTCAACAAATTGCTCCCTCAACCAAAGTCCTAGCAGGAAGAAAACCATGCCCATTTCCAAGTGTGAAAACTATTTCCTGCAATATCTTCTGTCCTACACAGGATGCAAACCTTTCAGGAATAAGCTAGAAAGCATACAAAAAAGGTAAGAAAAAAGGAGCACCTTCCTAAGAAACAGAGCAATCATTAAAACCAAACTCAAATATGACAGAAATGTTAGAAGTATCTGAGAGGGAGTTTGAAATAACTATGATTATTATGTTAAAGGCTGTAAAGGAAAAAGACAACATGTAGGACAGGTGGTTAAATTTAGAAATTTTAATAAAGATTCTAATAAAAATACCAAAAATGTGTAACACAATCTCAAAGAATGTTTTCAATAGGCTTAATAGTAAACTGGCACAGCCAAAGGAATGAAGTAAACACAATGAAGTGAGTGGGGAAGAAAAAGCCAACCTAGTAACTGTGTAACACAAAATAGTGTTTTGACTGGGTAATACAAAGCCTAAAGGCCAAAAGTACTAAAGGGATATGCATTCTAGTTGTAACCTTGTTTCACATGCACCTATGTGATGTATTATCAAACTGCTTTATATGAGCACTAGGCTTGAACAAATGAATGCGTTTTAGATAACGAGAGTCAGAGATCTCACTATTGGAGAAAGAAAGGGGTATGACCCAAGGACACAGGAGGCAAATTTACAAAGAGCTGTCAGGGACCAAAGCTAAAGTAATCTGAGCAACAAAAGAAATACTAAATATTGTTAGTATTAGATTATAACCCTCCCAATAAAATTTTATGTCCATGAATCTGAGGACTTCAGTTTTTAGCCCAACATGTAACATGATTGGAAATCATCTCTCTTACCCTTACAATGAGAAAACAAAGCTGGACAAACTGAAAATCAGTGACTTTCTTAGACAACACCAAAGAAATGAGGTTGCAGGACAAACTACATTCCCCAAAACTCAAGAGTCAGGTGTATCCAGAAAGATAAAGCTCCTGAGATGGCTTACCTGGAGCGGGACCTGCCGGTCAAGATTATTTATGCAGTATGCATTAGGAATTACCAGACTGCACAGAGGCTGCAGGCGTTGAGAAGCTCCTAGAGGCTGCAGTTACAAGGGACCCGCACACTTTCTAGGCTTTTCCTCCAGGAACACCATCAAGTTTTCACTGAGAGATCAAAGAAAGCTCCTAAGGAGCTTGGTCCTGATTCTTCCACAGTTCAAGGATGTTCTCCTCTGCTGTATTCCATTCCATTCCCCTGGGCTTGACAGGGAAAAAGGGTAGTAGATATTGTGAACCTCTCACAGACCTTTCCTCTCTAAAAAGGCCAAACCTCCAGGACGGAGGACATCACTAGAGTGTGAATCTGGAAACATATCCTGGTTTGGGGTAGGAAATAGACTTCACCCTAGATAAGTCCTACCTTCCCATGTCACCTAAGGCAGGGAGTAGGGAGGGGAACCATAGTCAACAAGGAAGAGGACTTTGAGGAAATACATTAGAAATACTAGAAGTGGGGGCGCTTGGGTGGCTTAGTTGGTTGGGCGACTGCCTTTGGCTCAGGTCATGATCCCGGAGACCCGGGATCGAGTCCCACATCGGGCTGCCTGCTCTGCGGGAAGCCTGCTTCTCCCTCTCTCACTCCCCTTGCTTGTGTTCCTTCTCTGGCTGTGTTTCTCTCTGTCAAATAAATAAAATAAAATCTTAAAAAAAAAAAAAAAAGAAATACTAGAAGTGGATAGGAGTGACCAAAGCTATACCCCGGGAGGAGAAGTAGAAATACCTCATAGGCCAAATCCCTAGGACAGGCACATTAAAAGATGGACAGTTATTCAGAAGATTAGAGCACATCCATTTTTCTCTCCATAACCTGTCACAATACTAACAAACCTCCAGAAGTAATAAAGGTGGATTATAGAAAAAGGGCTGCAAAACACACACTCTAAAAACAGTGCAAAAGGAAACTGAAAGCCAAGAGGGAAGAAAAATAAGGTCACCAGAGTAATTCAAACCCTCCAGTGTTTACAGCAAAAGTAAACATGCATTGCACCCAAACTCCTAGACAGATGAACACAAATCCTCATACTAATGGCCTACTTACCTCAGTTAGTATTACTTTGTACAATATGTCTGGTCTCAACAAAATTCGCAAGGCATTCCAAAAGGCAAGAATAAACACCATCTGAAGAGACAAAACAAGTATCAGAACCAGACTGAAATATAAAAAAGATGTTGGAGTTATCTCAGGAAATTTTAAGTAACAATGACTAATATGGTCAAAGCTCTCGAGGGAAAAGTAGATAATGTGTAAGACCAGATGGAATGTCAGCAGAAAGATGGGACCTATAAGAAAGGGAAAAAAAGAAATGCTAGAAATGAAAAGCGGTATTGGAAACGAAGACTGTCTTTGATGGGTACCATCAGTAGACTTGACATGCTGAGGAAAGAATCACTGAGCTTGAACATAAGTAAAGAGAAACTTCTCATACTGCAAGGCAAAGAGACAAAAAGAAGGAAAAAAGGATAGGACGGAATGGAATAAGGAGAACCTCTGAGAACTGTGGAACAATATCAAAAGTTGTGATATGCATATAATTAGAATACTAGAGAAGAATGGAAGAAGAATGGAACAGAAGAATGTTCTACCTACCCCAATAGATAGGGGTTCTCTCTTCAAGAGAAGAATGGAACAGAAGAAATATTTGCAGAAATAATAATGGCTGAGAACTTTCCAAGTTAATGATAAGATACCAAATCATAGAACCAGAAGTTTAGAGAATAGAATACTCAAAATATACATAGACACATCACCAAATTAAAATGCAGAAAAACAAAGATAAGAGAAAATACTGATGGGATCCAGGGACTGGGACCACTTTCCATGCAAAAGAACAAGATAAAAATTATAGCAAGTCAATTTTAAGTCATTAAAAAAAAAAAACCCAAAACCAAAAAAAAAACAAAAACAAAAAAACCCAGTGGAATGAGATCTTTAAAATGCTAGGGGGGAAAAAAAAAGTCTGCATCCATGAATTCTATATCCATTGAAATTATCCTTCCAAAGTAAAAAAGAAAGACTTTCTCAGATGAACAAAAACTGGGAGAATTCCCAGACAGCAGACTTGCCCTGCAAAAAATGTTAAAAGATTTTCAAGCATAAGGAAAGAGATATAGATCAGACACTTGAATTTACATAAAAGAAAGGAGAGCGTCAGAGAAGGAATAAATGAAGGTAAAATAAATTCTTTTGTCTTACTCTTAACTGATCTAAAGGACAGCAAATTCGGTAGTAGTAATATTTTGGATATTTATATGAGTAAGTGAAATAAATAACAGCAATGTCACTAGAGAGAGAAGGGAAGATTTGGGATAGTAGGTTATAAGGTATTTGCACTATATATAAAGCAGTAGATTGTTACTTAAGATATACTTAGATAATTTTAACATGTATCTTGTAAGCACTAGGAAAACCACTAATAAGAGATTTTTTTAAGGAAGTTTAAATGATAGAACCAGAAAGGAATTAAAATTAAATCATATAAAATATACAGTAAGTTTATACTGACATAAATAAGTTATTACATAAGAGGTTGAGAAGGAACAACTCCTCCTAATGAAAGAATTTGAATAAACATAGACTGAGGGAAATAAAAAGCCAGCATTAGAGCATCATAGTCATAATTGCTGTAGTCAAGATCCATGGGTGAATGCTAAAATTGGTTGGCAATATAAGAAGAAACCGATTTTCTCATAGTCTCATCTAAGGTTAACTTCCTCGAAACACTTAGTATTTACAAAGGGAAAATAGTGACTTTACAATGAAGAAACCTTCAGACACCACTTTATTGCATGGTCAAAGTTGACATCACCAGTAATGAGACATATCCCATGTGCTCCCTGAAAATGACACACTTGAAGAGGGTCCATTTTCTGTGGTCTTCTTTCCCAAAGTGCCTACCGTTAAGATCATTATGAGAAAAACATAATGCAAACCCAAATTAAGGTACATTCTTCAAAATACCTGACCAATACTCGGGAAAAAATAAGCACCTGTCAGATTAAGAAATACTGATGAGTCATAACAAGTAGTTGCAAGAGAATTCTTGGTTGGATTCTGAAACAGAAAATGAACATTTGAAAAACTGGCATCATCTGAGTAAAATTTGTATTTCAACTAATAGTACTTACTAGTGATAATTTTTTTAGCTATGTGAGATGATAAGATTTGGGAAAGCTTGGAGAAAGGTATATGATGTTCTGTGTATTATTTTACAACTTTTCTGTAAGCCGAAATTATTTCAAAATAATTTGTTAAAAGGTATAGAGAAGTCCATCTCAATTGCATTTCTATTAAACTCTATTCTTTTTTTTTTTTTTTTTTAAGATTTTATTTATTTGACAGAAACACAGCTAGAGAGGGAACACAAGCAGGGGGAGTGAGAGAGGGAGAAGCAGGCTTCCCGCCGAGCAGGAAGCCCGATGTGGGGCTCGATCCCGGGTCTCCGGGATCATGACCTGAGCCGAAGGCAGTGGCTTAACCAACTGAGCCACCCAGGCGCCGCCTTAAACTCTATTCTTTCCTCATTCTCAGCTTCATGTTTATCCTTTCATTGATAGTTTATACAAATACAAAGAAATGCCAAGATGTGCTTATTTTTCCCTTTTCTTACACACCAGTAGCATACTATATATAGAATTCTAAACACATAAGTGTATTTAGAATACACTTAAAATGTATTCTAAAAACTGCTTCATTAAGGTCATCTTCATTCTTACAATTCATAGAATTCCACTGTGTGCATACCATAGTTTATTCAGATAAAAATTTGGGCTCGTGGGTGTCTCTAATCCTTTAGACTCTTAGGTATCTCTAATCTAATAAAACTAATATGCTGTGAATAACCTTGTACATTATATATGTTATCTCATACACGGGAAAATAATTCTTTGAGATATATTTTCAGAATTAGGACAATGGGTCAAAGAGTAAATACAACTATATTTCTTGTAGGTATTTCCACCCTCCCCTGACCAATGGTAGGATCATTTTTCATTCCCACCAAAAATATAATAGATACCTGTTTACCCGCAGGTTCACTGTGAGGATCCTGAAGTTTTCCAAGTGTTTCATTATATATTATTTTATTGTTTTACTAATAACATCATGATGTTACTATTCCTCTTAACTCAAAGAAATTGGGTCCTAAAGAGATTGTCTTCCTTGTATAAATAGCTAGCATCACTCTGTGATGAATCCATATATAGAGGTGGTCTTGTTGCTATGGAATAAAGTAATTCAGGGCAGTGCTTCATATAAGCAAACCGGGCACATGATATATCAAATTGCTTCATTGTTAGAAATTGGCCCTATATCAAGTAACTACCCTAATTTATTTATTTTCCTGCGCTTTCATTTGTTTCTATTATCAATTTGTTAATTTTGTATTTATCTGTCATTTCAGCCTGAATACCTAGAGTACATATCATCTCAAAATATAGAATCTACAACTTGAAACAGGTAGAATTAAAGTCTGGTGGTAGAAATCTAGATAGTGGTTACACTTGGTAGAGTTATGATTTGCAGAGTGAGATGGGAAGCTTCTGGGATATTGGTAATGTCTTATTTCTTGAGCTAGATTCTGTGTATGTGTTGTGTATTTTTTTCTGTGAGTATCTTAGAATTCAGTAAAATGTTTACAAAAAAGTATTGCATGGTTTAAACCCATACCAGATAGTTAGTTTAATTACACACCTCTTTGTTCTTTTCTTTGTCTTTAGTAAGGAATAAAGAAGGGTGTTCTCATTCATTCTTCTCTATGGCCAAACCTTGACACAAGGATAAAATTTACATATTTAGATGTGCAAGAAATAATTTTTTGTATATAAGTAATGATTTGATTCCTGTTGATTCTAGGATAGCACAAAAATATGGAATACCAGTTTGATATAGGAAAGTCTTCTAAAGGTCCATGGGCTTCCTTGCCTTCATCTTGGTAACTGCAGATATGCTCAGGGTTCAACCTTATTATATAGCCCTTTGAAAGTAGGCTTCCAACAGAGCCCAGGGAAAGCTTTACCCAGGCTGAGAGTCTTGAGATCCAACCTCCCTAGGTGCACCATATAGCCAATCTTCTTGGATTTTGGAAGTTTTCTATCTGTGCTGTCCAGTATATGTCAGTGTTCTCCAGAGAAACAGAATAGGATATATTAGTTATGATAGACAATATGTATTTATATATCCCTATACAGATATAATAATAGTACATCCATAGCTATCTATCTGTCAAGAGACAGAGAGAAAAAGAGAGGTTAAGGTTTATTATGGGAATTGACTCGCACAATTAAGGAGGCTGAGAAGTCCCGTGACCTGCTGTCTGCAAGCTGGAGAACCAAGGAAGCCTCTGGTATAATTCAGTCCACACCCAAAGGCCTGAGAACCAGGAGTGCCCATGTCCGAGGACAGGAAAAAATGGATGTCCCAGTTCAACTAAAAGAGCAAATTTGTCCCCTTCCTGCCTTTCTGTTCTATCCAGGCCCTTAGGAGATTGAATGGTACCCATCTACATTGGTGAGGAGGATCTTTTTCACCACCATTTCAAATGCTGATCTGTTCCAGAAACACTCTAACAGTCAGGCTCAGATCCAATGTCTTGCCAGCTCTCTGGGCATCCCTTAGCCCAGTTAAGTTGATCCATAAAACTAACCATCATTCCCAGGAGAGTAGTCTGGGCTCTTCATTTTTGGGGGGACTGGGAGACTCTCTCTTTTCAAGTCTTGGAAATACCGCCAGTTCTCTTGCCGTGCTTGTCGCCGAGCACACCCTCCCTCTAAAGCCTTGAAATTCTCTCTTCATGCTTCCCACCAGCAAAGGATTCCATTGGCACAGGCTTTAAAAAAATAAAAACTTCAATACCATGAAAGGAACATGTCCTCAAGGGACACTGCAAAGGCATTCAGCTCCCTCTACAGAGATATTTTTTTAAAAAAATTAAGAGAAATTGAAAAGGGAAAAACCTAGTCAGAGAAAAAAATTTCAGTAAACTACCCTGTTACATATTTTCCAAAGAGTCAAACTCTTATTTCAAGTATTGCACAAGACCCCCTAATAGGCATGAACTTAGCAATTTTTGTGCTTCTTAAACTATCAAGATGGAGAATATTGCAGGACTTTTCTGAAAGATTGTCCTTTTTGTGATGGGAAAGATTACTTCAATAAGCTCTTTTGGGGGGAAGATGGAGAGTAATGATTAAGACCTCAAAAGCCATCCTAAAGTAACAAGAAACTACCTTCAAAGACAAATAGATTCAGTTACTCCTAGAGAATATGTTTTATTAGGTGCAAAGTAGTGGTTGCCCTTAGCCTGATTGAATATTACTCAATGATGTTTCAGAACACAAGATAAAAAAGCAGTCATATTCATTCCTGATATTAATGTGTCATTCTCCAGAGCCTGGAGATAAAATCTCCCTTTCTCACAAGACTTTACTAAATTTTCATTAATTAATTTAATTTTCAAATCAAAATTAATTTTAGAGATTTACAGCTTGATTTTTTTAAATATAGTGTAAGTCATTACTGTAACCTAAGTTGTATCAGTAAACACTATGGTGAAGCCACTGTAGTTATTCAACTGCATTAAAAGTCATGATTTAAGGTTGGTTTTATATAGATATATATACATATACATATATATACACACACACATATTATTTTTAAGTATTGAAATCACAATATCAAATTCACAGTTACTTTTTATAAATGGTGAAATGGAACTATTAGATTTTCTGATAGGGAAATCGGATACTCAGGGCTCTCCTTTATGCTTCCTTGTTCTCCTTGTTTTGTTTGTTTTTCTCCAGGTTGTGTTTTTTAATGGTTGGAGCACTAGGGAGAGCAGGCGTAGTGGAGAGGGAGTAGAGAAGTGTGTGTGAAGGGGGAGCCTTCATTGTACAGAATGGTCATTAACTGTGATGCAAACGCCAATGTTTCCATGGAAACCTCTGTCCACTACAGAATATACTAGAGCAATTTTTGAACCATTTGTCCATTTGATTAATTATGTCTTTGTGCCGAAGGCAGCTTGGCTTGATTGTCTCATCATGTATTAGAGAAGCTACTGCTCTAACAAATGGGCCTATTGTTTTGGGCCTATTCATCTTGGTGCATCCCTGCGAGCTGATAGACATTTCAACAAAATGACTGTCCCTTAATGAGCTGCAGGCTGTCAGAATTGTTTAGGGCTTCATGCGAGGCACAGACCATGGTCATGACAGCCTCGGTTATTATGACAATGAGTAGGATGTCTATAAAAGAGTCTATATAAATACAATGACCCTCATTTTGATATTACATAGTTGCTTTTTAATTACCAAACTTATGTATATTATAGTGATAAAACACTCCTGAATTTTGTTTCAACAGAAGCTGTAGAGTTTTCTGACAAACTAAGTGAACATGACCACCAAATCAAAAAGACTAAAATATTTTCATAATTTAATATGATTGTTCTTGGTTTCCAATTATCTGAAAAGTAATATGAATGCAATTATGGGAACTGGCTAATGGAAGCAAAACCAGCATTTTTGTTATGTTCTGATGATATTCATGTTGAGTTTTTAGCACTCTGAAATGAGTACAAGCTAATTTTACTTGAGCAAATATTTTTTTAAATAACAGCAAAGCTAAACAAAACAAAAACAATACTTACAAAAAAACTGGAGGAGAACCCATAATATTTAAAGGCAAATAAATGTGGTTTTGGTAAATGGGACAAATAAAACGTTTTCCTGGCACTCCCAATACATATGAGATGGTTGAATAATAACGTTCTCTGGTTTGAGAGTATACACCTGTTGATTTGCTCTGAAGACTTAGTATTATTATCCCAAAGTCCAAACATCTTTCATAGGGATCAGTACTTAATAATGATATGTTTTCTGTCCACAGTAAATTGTAATAATTCTGCTAAAAAAGAAAGAACATATTGGCAATTTTGATTTCATGTTTGCTCAAAGCAAGAGCAAATTCTCCTTCAGAACAGATGAATGCACTTTATAAGAGGGATGGTGTGCCAGTCACAGCCAGAGTCAACATGCCTGAAACATCCCCTTTGCCAAAAGTTAATTATGACACTTAAGAAAAGCTTCCTACATGTTTTTAAATTGTATATTTCAGTTTTGCTTCTGTAGCTCTTCTGTGCTAGGAACAGTCATGGTCTATGCTTTATTTCTCTGTACAGAATCAACGATTAAGTTGTGTCCTTAAAATTCACAGATGGAAATCACCATTCTGTAGCTACCAACAGCCACACTTAATCAGTTAGTAACTGGGGATTAAACTTAATTCAGATTAATTTGTATTAGTATAGAGTTTGTAAATCAATTGCTTTCATATTAATTTACATGTTGTCTAGACATGACATCATGTTAATTCTTTGTGTGGTTCAACTACTAATTACAGACTTTAAGGGTAACAGATGCAAACTTTTTGTTTAAAGCTCGAAACATAAGTCAAGGTTAGAGTGGTGGTCCAGTTTATTTTAGGTTAGGATTCTTTAAGTTAGTGCAAAGCTACATATTAAAGTCTAGAATGGAAATAATTTAACCAGTTTAACATGGAAATGACTTTTAATAAAGATGATGAGGGACAGATTTAATTGCTGGTGGGATAAATTTTAGAAAAATAAGAAAATTGTTAAAAACTAAATTAAAATCCCCAAAACTCAATTGATATTTAAGAGACTGAAATATTACTAAATAATTCTTACTTGCAGATTTCAGTTTATACTTCTACCCCTTCCGTTCAGTCTAAACCTTACATAATAGAGTAACTGTTCTGTGGGAAGTATTTAATTCTGATAATTCATTAACTCTAGTATCTTTTGAACTTCTTAGAGTTTAATGATCTTAATTTTCTGAATGCAATAAGGAATTGTGGTAAAAAGTAAACCAACTAAAGTAAATTCCTTCATTTCCTTTATTCCTTGTTACTCTCCAGAACCCAAGAACAAAATTGGTGACCTATGTTCAGGTTGCAGACATAATCAAAGGTCATTTGTTTACTAGTTCACAAATTTTCCTTAAAAATCAGAATTCATAAAAATCCTAACCCTTAAATTTTGGTTTTCCTTTTGTGGCTTATATCTGAATTTTAAGATGGACAGGCTTATTAGAATTAATCACTGTTTTCATCTGTTTAAATTTTCCTGAACTAGTTTAGGAAGTGAGCTTTCCCATTTTCAGAATGGATGTTACAGATACCTAGTTTCTTTAAATCAATGTCAGTTATGCATTCTGTGTTGTATAACCCCATTTTTATTTATTGGAATATCCATTTTCTCCCTACAAAAATAGCATTACTTATACACACATGAAAAATTCACTGCAGAAGACAAAAAAAAAAAACTTGATGTTATGTCAAAGTGATTCATGTTTTCTCTATTCTTGGATGGATAGAAAGGATGAAATGCCATCACAACCCTACTTTTGTTCCCCAGCTTGTTAATATGTATCTTGTATTACTCTTAAGCAGGACATTTCTAGACTGCCAGTAATTCTGTTGTTTTTTTGGTAAATGTAGGAAAGACTGTGCCTATCAGTAAAATGCCTGAAAATTTAATCTTCATGAAACCATCATTAAATGTAAATAAACATTAACAACATAAACATTTTTCTATTTATCTATATACCACTAATGATTCCTACTATTACCTTTGTCCCTGAATAAGTCTTACTGTGGGACAAGTTTCGTGAAATTTTATCTTCAGAAATCACTTTTTAAGAATTAGTAAATGACTTTCAACTTAAAGTCTGCAAATGAAGTAGGAGGGAATTTCCTTGTATCCTTCAACATTTCACCAAGATGATTTAAATGTTACCATTTTATATTCAAAATGGTTGTTGGTGTCCTCTCTCTCCTTCTCTCACTCATTCTATCTCTATCTCACCTTATATAAATATACATATATGTGTGTGTATAATATCTCTGTTTTTGTTTTGTTTTTATTTTTTGTTGTATGTATGAGATGTCTTTAATGAAATGAAGATAACATTACCAAGTCTCCAAGGGGACTTCAATTATTAAGCCATCATTTCTCTATTGCTTTGAGCATTATCTAAAACAAACTTTTTTTTTTTAATTTGCCTTGGATAATGAAGTATACTAAATAATTTTGTTCCCCAGCTTGGACTTATACTCGATCAAGAGTCGTAGAAATCACAATGAGGATTTATAAGTGTGATTTCTAAATATATTCAAATCACACCAAAGATCTAAGTTGCTGTCTGGATGCAAATGTGCAATAAGAGAAAAATGTACAATCTAGACTTGGGCAGAACATTTTTGTATAAAACCTTTTACATATTGTAAGCAGAAACTTGTTTTATTTACATAGCATATCTTTGGCCTACCATAATGTTAGTTGAAAGAAAGAAAGCAAGTTCCACTCCCAAGCATATAACGTAAGAGTACATCATGACTTCAGTCAACAGAAAGGAAATTAAGACAGAATATCAAAGTTTGAAGCTATGGGATGAAAGTTTTCTTTGGAATGAAAGGAGAAGCAGTGAACTTTAACTCCCATTTCAATATTTCTTAAAGTTTTATTTTTATAAGCTTGCATTGTTCTGAATAGCATCTCAGAGGGTGTCAATTATCAGATAAAATTTATAGCTGATCATAAACAAGATTGAATTCCAAGAGATGCTCAAATTTCATAGTCCACACTTTCCATACATTTCTCATTGAGTGGCCTTTAGAAAGTTGTCCTGAATGTGTCCAACCATCCATCCTTCTTCTTCTTACCCTTTCTGTGGGTCATTTCCTGGTCTTAGGCCCAGGAACTCAACCCTGGCATTCGACAGTGGCAGAATCTAAATAATATTTTCTTTTAACTTCAGAGCATTATAACACTACATATCCTATACAAAAATGATTGAATATGCTAGGAATAGAACAGTGAAGATAAAACTTTGATGTACCTTGTCTTTTGTTAGCATTTTCATATCATGTTCTCATGAAACCTATTGTAATAACACCAAGAAGATAATACTACAGTATTCAATATGGAGTAAATTTTAGATTCCTTAGGATTTTTATGGGGAAAATCAGGTCATCTGCAAATAGGTCAGTTTTATGTCTTCCTTTTCTGTTTTTATGTTTTTTATTTCTGTCTTTTTGCCTTTTTTTTTTTTTTTGTACTTGTTAGAATTTCCAGCGCTGTGCTGAATAAAAATGGTGAAAGCAGACCTTCTTGTTTGGTTCCCAATTTTAGGAAGAAAGCATTATCTTTCACCATTAAGTATAATGATAGCTGTCTTTCTTTTTTTAATCAGTTGAGGATTTTCCCCTTCCATTCCTACTTTTCTGAGAGCTTTTACTATGAATGGGTGTTAAAATTTGTCTTTTTTTACTTTACTGGATTAGATGATATGATGTTGCAATTTTTCTTCCTTAGCCTATTAATATAATGGATTGTGTTGATTGATTTTCAGATATTGAACTAGACTGCTATCCCAAGATACTTGGCCATGGTGTATAATACTTTTTCTTGATTTTATTAGCTAATATTTTAAGTATTTGTGTCTATATTTATGAGAGCTATTGGTCTCCGACCCCCACACCCCTCGCTGACATTGTCTGGTCTACTTTCTTTGTGTGGTTTTGGTATCAGGGTAACACTAATATCATAAAATGAATAAGAAAGTGTTTCTCTTTTTTTTTTCTATTTTCTACAAAGAGATTGTAAAATTGCTGTTAATTCTTTTTTAAATGTTTGGGGAGCTTTCCAGTAGGGCTGCCTGGCCTTGAAATTTCTTTCCTGGGAGTTTTTAAATTACAAGTTAAATTTTCTTAGTAGTTATAGGGATATTCAGTCCATTTTGTATCAGGTGAGCTGTGGTTATTTGTTTTCTTTGAGGAATTAGTCCATTTTGTGGAAACTGTCACATTATGTAAGTAAAGTTATTTGGAGTACGCCCCTTGTGTACTTTTAAGTCAACAGTGTCTGTAATAATGTCCCATAACATTTCAATGTGTGTCATCTCTATTTTTTTCTTTGCCGTTGTTGCTGGGGATCTGTCAATTTAATTGGACTTTACACAGAACTAGCTTATAATTTTATTGATTTTTCTCTATCATTTTCATTTTTACTTTATTCTCTTACCTTCATTTAAAAATTTTTTTTCAGTTTTCATCGGGCTTATTTTGCTCTTCTTTGTATGTGTTCTTGAGGTGGATGTTTAGATTATTGTTTTGAGACTTTTTTTCTTTTCTAATGTATATTTTTAGTGCTATAAATTTTCCTCTTAGCACTGCTTTAGCTGTAACCCACAAAATTTCGTATGTTATATTTTCATTTAATTTAAGGCACTTTTTAAGTTGCCTTTAAATTTTTGATTCATGGATTATTTAAAAGTGTGTGATTTAATTTTCAGGTGTTTCAAGTTTTCTTATTCTTTTTCTGTTATTTTTTTGTAGTTTGATTCCAGTGTAGTCAGAGAGCACGCTCTGTAGGATTTCACATTTTAAAATTTGTTTTTAAGATTTATTTATTTATTTGTCAGAGATAGAGAGAGAGAAAGGGAGAGAGAGCATGTGCAGGGGGGAGCAGCTGGGAAAGGGAGAGGGAAGAAGCAGGCTCCTTGCTCAGGATGTGGGACTTGATCCCAGGACCTTGGGATCATGACCTGAGCTGAAAGCAGATGCTTCACTGACTGAACCACCCAGGAGTCCCTCAAGTTTTAAAATGTGTCGAAGTGTCATGGCCTAAGATAATAGTATTTGGTATTTATTCCATGGGAACTTGAAAAGAACATGTTTTCTACTATATCAGATGGAATGTTCAATAAATGTCAGTTAGATCCTATTAATGGTATTATTAAACTCCTTTAAATAATTGCTAATTTTCTTTCTAGTTGTACTTGAAAAAGGGATGTTGAGGTCTCCAGTTATGTAATTGTGAACATAATTCATTTCTTTCTTTCAGTTCTCTCAAGTTTTGTTTTATATATTTTGCAGCTCAACAACAGTTTGGTGTGCAAAGAATTATGATAGCCATATCTTCTTGCTGTGGTAGATTGAACTTTTTATCATTCTATAATGTCCCTGTCTGTCTCTCATAATTTTCTTTGCTCTGAAGTCTGTTTTATCTGATAGTAATATAGTCATTCTTGCTTTCCTTTGATACATGTTTTCATCTTTCTTTGAGAAGAAAGAAATATCTTTCTTCCATTCTAATTTTAGCCAGCATATAGTGTTGTATTTGTGGTGGCATTCAGGGCAGGGGAGGTTCATTGTTACTGCTAGGCAGGGTAGTCTTCTTGTGGGCTCCACTGACACAGTGAAAGCAACGTCATTACAACTGGGTAATGGTAAAACTTTTGACTCTCCTATAGGTCTCCTTTGACAGTGTTCTAGGGGAGAGGGGGCAGGGTTACCATCCAGCAGGGGTGAAGCTTCCACCTCCCTGTTTGGCATTTTCTGACATCATCCCAGTGGACATGTTTAGTTGCCTCATGATAGCCTTGCATGTATAGAAGTCCAAGTTCCCCAGTAAACATTGCTGGTATAGTTGGAGTGGGGCCACATTTTTTCTGTGGTGTTTGCCTGGAGTAAAGCAGCTATTATTTAAACATTTTGTCTTGCTAGGAGACAAGCATTCTTTTTGAATGGAGAAAACAGGCTTTAATTGTGATTTTTTTTTTTTTTTTTTTTTTTTTTTTTGCCGGTGCTTCTTTATACTTCCTTGTTGCCCATTTCTTCAGCTTCAAGTCTGGGATATATGAGGCAAAAAGAAAATCTAGGGTACTAAACACTGTTGATCATTAGTTTCTGAGAGCCCTGAACAATCTATTTCTTTCTCTCCATCTTTCAGAGTCTCATTGTGTTTATTTTATGTAGAATGCCCATGCTTTCAGTTGTACTTAGTGGAAAAAATAGAAAGAAGTATGTCTACTCCATCTACAAAGAAGTGGAAGTCCCCAGGGAAAATTTTTAAAGGCTGTAGGCCTAAAAACATAATTTGTTGGATTTTCAGATAGTCTAACCAGAGACAAATTTACCAATCAAATAGACTTTGATGTCTTTTGAATCTCAGTCAGTTATTTGCCAGGTCCTAGATAGTAAAGATTGTCTTGGGTAGATATTTAATAAGGCCATTAAAATACCTAAATTCTTTGTTTAGTCAAATAATCCCAAATTGCAGTGGTTTACAGTAGCAAACTTCTGTCTCCCTTAGAAAATCAGTCAGTTATAGTTCGACTTAAACTATGTGTCAGACTCAGGTTTTCTGATTTAAAACCATGGGTCTACTCCTCATGTTTTCTCATTCTGGAACCAAGACTAGAGGAGAAATTCTCTGAATATATGTTCTTCTTCATGGCAAGGGCAGAAATAAGAAACTGACAGATACATTCAATGACTATTAAAGCTTCTGCACAGGGATACATTGTTGCTTTTGTCCGAATTTCATTGGCTAAAGCAAGTAACATGGCCAAGCCTAAAGTTCAGTTGGGTAGAGAAGTATACTACTTTTATGCAGGGCAGACAAGTTACATAACAAAGAGCATTGATATATACTCTTTCAAAGGAGGGAGTGAATAAATATGAAATTTTTACTGTAATAATCAGAGAATTCTCAGGCTCTAGGATAATTAGGAAGAAACAAGATTTGATTTGATACATATTTTGAAATAGAAAATTGTCAAAATATATTTTCTTTTTTTTATGGTTTTATTTATTTCTTTGAGAGAGAGCACAAGCAGCGGGAGGGGCAGAAGGAGAAGCAGACTCTCCACTGAGCAGGAAGCCCAACGCAGGGCTCCATCCCAGGGTCCTAGGATCAATGACCCAAGCAAGATGCAGATACTTAAGTGACCGAACCGCCCAGGTGCCCTTCAAAATATATTTTCTATTAAAGATGCAAACCTTGGGGCATCTTGATTTCAGGTTAGGTCATGACCGCAGGGTTGTGAGATCAAGCCCTGAATTAGGCTCTGCTCTCAGTGGGGAGTCTGCTTTTCTCCTTCTCTTTCTCCCTTTGCCCCTTGCCCCCACTCATGCGATCTCTCTCTCTCTCCTCTCTCTCTCTCTCTCTCTCTCTCTCTCTCTCTCAAATAAATCTTTTAAAAAATGTAAACCTTGGGGGCGCCTGGGTGGCTCAGTTGGTTGAGCGACTGCCTTCAGCTCAGGTCGTGATCCCGGGGACCCAGGATCGAGTCCCACATCAGGCTGCCTGCTCGGTGGGAAGCCTGCTTCTCCCTCTCTCACCCCCTTGCTTGTGTTCCCTCTCTGGCTGTGTTTCGCTCTGTCAAATAAATAAAAAAATCTTAAAAAAAAATGTAAAACTCATCCAGGGGGAAAAAATAGCTCTATAATATGTTGTGACTTTTTTTTTACATATGCTTTAAAAGATAAAAATAACTGGTTATTAACTTAAAGTGATGGGTCAAGTAGGTTACCTGAAATGTATGTCAGGTTTCAACTTCATTTTTAAAATAAATATCATAAAAATTATCTCCAGGTCAGTACTTTTCAGACTACTTATGTTTTACTTTGCATTCCAAATTCTCCATTAGTATATAGGTGTATCTACAGAGACAGAGATATCTCTATTGTTTCATAAAATCCTATCTTAAGGCCAGATACGGAATAATTCATAAAATGATAGCAAGGGAGAAAAAAGATTTTTAAGCAGCTGGAGTGAGAAGAAAAATAGAAAGAAAATGTTCTGTACTGGGAACTATTTTAAGTAAAGAATCTGGGGCAAAATTTTACATAGCTGCTTCTTTCTAAATGAGAGAATTGATTCTTAGCCCCACAAATTCAATAGTGAGCTCATATGAGTTCCACATAAAGGATTCCAGTATAAAGGAAGCAATACAGTATAGTGAGATATAAATTAGTGTGTGTTGCTTACCTTTGTTTAGTTACATATCTTGTTATTTGTTGATAACTGCATAGGGGTTATACTAGTTACCTAGCCTGATACACAACCAACTCAGATAGAACTAAAAATTACTTAATAATCTATATTCAAGGCCCAGTATACAGTAATTGAAAGAAAACATGGAGGTAATCTGATCCCATCCTTCCTCATAAAAGATTTCTGTCTTCAACATCTTGTTTGAAAAACTACTGTGATGGTGAGACACTGTTCCTCACTTTTTAACGCCTACGATTGTGAGACAGAACTTATATCGAGTTGAAATTTGCCTTTATTTTCTATTATTACTATTGTTACTATTATTTTCATTTTCCTATTTTTTTATTTAACAATAGTAGCAACAATAAAAAACACCTAGCAAGTGGTAATCATAAATTAGCACACAGTGCTCAAAAAGAGTTAACTAATTTATATATTGTTTCGTTAATCTAATAGAAAAGGTGAGACAAATGACCAAAAAGATAAAATAGGAGACAATATATTATGTTTACACTGGAGATAATGCAAAGCATTAATGGGACTCCAACCACTAGAGAGTATTTGTTATTGGGGGAGGGGAACACATGGGAAAGAAGAAAGAAATCTATTTTCAAGGTAGATTTGACACCGGCTTCCGCATTTAGGTAGAATGCTACAGGTAAATTTGGAATGTAAGTAAGAAGAAAAAGATTGTGAGTGAAATTACAGGACATGGTTGCCATAGGAGAAGGTCGGGGTAAGACTCAGAGGGAGACTAGATCCCTATATTCGTTGGTCTGGGCTGCCATAACAAAATACCACAGATGGAGTGACTTAAATAAGAACTTGTTTTTTTAACAGTTCTAGACTCTAAAAATCCAAGATCAAGGTCACCATTTGTTTAGTTTCCAGTGAGACCTTTCTTCCGGGTTCATTGATGGCCACCTCCATGCTGTGTCCTCATGCACATATGAAGAGGGAGAAAGCTCTAGTGGTTCTATCTCTTTTTATAATGGTACCTGCCCTGTAGGATTAGGGCCCCAATCTTGTCATACCATTTAACCTCAGTTACCTCCTTTAAGGCTTTATTTCTGAATCCAGTCACATGGCTTAGAGCTTCAACAAAGGGATTTTGAAGGTAAACCATTCAGTCTTTAACAGTTCCCAAAGTGGGAAGTTGTCAGTGCGGATTGAGATTTGGGACTTAATTCAGTTAGAATTAGGGAGCCACTGACACAAAAACCTGAATTAAGAGAGTGACATCTAGAGCTTTCATGCAATTTTCCTTAAAATTTGTACAGCTTCGCAGTTGCTTTCCTCTAGGTCTGGGGCTAAACATGACATAGCCTGTTGTTAAATCCACAAGTAATGATTATATGAATATCCTTAGAGTTTCATTTGATACCAAGGAGTAAATGAATCTCAAGGAAATCTTCATTGTATTTCTAAAATATAAATAAAGCAAAATTACTTAAATTCAACCACTCATTCCAATCAAAACAGTCAGTACTGTTTGATTTTTCCGAGTAGTTCTATATGTCTGTACAGAATCAGTCTATAAAATACTTGATGCCAAATAATCCATGTGAAATAGAGATATGTTTTGTTTTATAATTACTATGAAAATGTGGATATCAGTAAAAAAAATTTACACTTTCTGTCTTTGCTGGCTGAATACAATTTTAGGTTGTTTTACTGCTTTATGAATTATTAAAAGCTTTTGTCATTTCATTTTTGGCTAAAAAATTAGACATAATTTATGGAGATTTAAAATAAAGCAATATAAAATAGAAAGCTAAAAACACAATCTCATCAATTCACAACTTAAAAATTCTGCCACCAAAATATTTTTGGGATTTCTTTCTCATAATTTTCAGTATTGTCTACATAATCTGAATTCATCACATAATTAAATATTCTCTGGCTTTATTTTTGTCAACTCAGTGCTTATGCTTCTTATCTCTTTTTAATTGAGTATGTTTTCCTGTCTATCACAATAGACAAGTTATTAAAACGGGTTTTAGTCTGTTTTATTAAAATTTATTAAAGAAGATGCAAAGGTAATTCATACTAGCCATATTTTTAGAAAAAACTGAAAAGAATATTTCTTTAGTTTGGAATTTCATACTAAATATTGAGATGTAGCAAAAGTTATTTTGTCATGTGTAATAATAACACATCTCATTTCTGAGTAAAACATGGCAGTGCAAGAATAATCATTATATCAACAATGATGCAGAAGAGTCATTTGATGCTCAGGTAAGGGAACAACATAATGCTTGCTATCCTTGGTTTAGGACTTTTGTTGGACTTCCAAAAGACAATATCATATTAAATAGAAAGGATATCTCATTTGAATAAAAATGTGAAAAATTTCACAAGTTACTGTGAAAATGTATAGTTATAGCATCTTGTAATCTTCCCAGTAATAAGCAAAAACAATTGGTGAGAAGGCATGTAGTAAAAATATAGGAGCACCTGGATGGCTCGGTTGTCAAGCGTCTGCCTTAGGCTCAGGTCATGATCTCAGAGCCCTGGGATAGAGCCCCACATCCTGCCTAGCATCCAGCTCCCTGCTCAGTGGGAAGCCTCTTCCTCTTTTCTCACTTGTCCTGCTTCTGTTCCCTTTCTAGCTGTGTCTCTCTCTGTCATATAAATAAAGAAAATCTTTAAAAATAAATTTTGGGAAGGTAATATTTTGTAAAGTTAAGCCATCACTTTATGTCCTCTGTTTTTCTACCTTTAATTTGCTTACATAGCAAGGAAAGGCTGATGATGATTCTTTACTAGGTGGAACAGAACCTCTTTTATGGGAATCAGTATGCCCAGGCTGAACTATACTGAAAGAGTGATGAGTATTCACCTAGAGTCCTGAGAAGTAACTTGATTGTTTTGTTTTGTTTTGTGTTCTAGCCTTGATATGGGGAGTGGAAGGATGATTCATAGGGAAAGAGGGAAGGCACAGAAACTGAGTAAGGAAATACTGATAAACCAGCCAACTGAAGAGAAAGTAGAAGGGATCAGGCACTGTTTTGCCATTTCAGTCACTATGAGCAGTAACCTCACCTGATTACAATTTTCTGCTCTTTTCTTCTCTATCTCAAACTAGCAAATGGGAAAACTAAGGCTCAGAGAAGCTAAGTGATTATATTCAGATCTTTAAGCTTCCACGTGGTAGAAATGTGTTTTTCATTACATTTTGCTAAGCAATATTTAATCCAACATAATAGTGAACATAAGACAAAAAAATTATTTTCATGGGAAAGACTATCATGAAATATTTTCACTCTTAAAAATGTATCACTCAGTAGAGGAATAGGACATGGGAAGTAGGGTAAATCGGGGAGGGAAATGAAACATAAGAGACTTTGGACTCAGGACAAACTGAGGGTCTTGGAGGGAGGGGTGGGGGGGATGGGAGAGCCTGGTGGTGGGTACTGAAGGCACATATTGCATTGAGCACTGGGTGTGGGGCATAGACAATGAATCTTGGAACACTGAAAATTAATTAATTTTTAGAAGATTATCACTCATTTTGCTATGTGATTTTAGAACCTCTAATTTTAACTGAATATATATGTAGGCTCTTTATAGCTTATAAAGCATTCCATGTCTATGTCATTCCTATTGAACGTCACAATAAACCTGAAAGGCAGACAGAGCATTTATTTATTTGGTAAAACACCATCTCAGAGAGTTCAAGTGATTCAACCAAGGTAATACTGGAAATACCTGAAATAGGCAAATTCAATAACTATTTTCAGACTTAAGTGCCAGATGTTACTCTACTATACTATTATATATTTTCATAGATAATCAAGTGTATACCAAAGTTCTCTCCTGATTTATCATTGAGGGTAAGTCATTTAAATTCCCTTTAGTCAGTGGTTTCATTTGTATAATAAAAATCTTGCAGTTGACATTCAACACACTCCATCTACTTCTAAGTCTGAAATACTGATGCCCAGATACTATCTTTAAGCATAAAGAAGGAGCTGAACTTTGCATCAAGTAAGCTTTATTCATCATCATCTCAAATTGGAAATCTCACATCGGAAAAATTGTGTAAATGTGATTTTTAAGTATAAAAAACAGTAAATGCCAAATCCTTATTTCCCAAATACTCACTAAGTTTGTGAAAATAAATTGAAATATGAAATTATGGGAGCTTTCTAACACAGTGAATTTGATAGTAAGTGCACTCTTGTTAAGTAAAAACAAATGATTGTAATGAAACTGTTGACTTAAAATGAATATTCATCACCTTTGTCAGAGATCAAAAGAATCAAGGCAACCACAAGTGAAATTGAAAACACACAGGCACATTGTTTTACTAGTTAGTTGTGTTAGTCTGCTCAAGTTGCCATAACGAAATACCATAGACTGGGCAGCTTAAACAAGAGAAATTTATTTTCTCACAGTTCTGATGACTGCGAGTTCAAAATCAAGGTGCAGAAGCATTCAGTTTCTAGTGGGAGCTCTCTTGCTGGTGGGAGCTCTCTTGCTTACCTTCTCTCCAAATGCTTACAAGCATAGGTATCTCTCCTCTTCTTAAAAGGACACCATCCCTGCTGAATTAGGACCCCACTCTTATGGTTTTATTTAACCTTTATCACCTTGTCACTGGCCCTGGCTCCAAGTACAGTCATCTCTCCGGGGGTTAAGAATTCAACTTATGAACTGAGGCACAATTTAGTTGAGCACTAGAAAGCCCCAAATAAATAATCTACCTTCAGCAAAACACTATATTCCATATTAAGAATATAAATGTTCTGTTACTTTTATCTCATGAAAAAATAAATCTGCATAAAATAGAGGGATTTCCATTGCCTTCTCATTGCAACCCTTTATCTTTCCATCAGCAAGAAATCCCTTGAACTGGACTGGTGAAACCTGCCACTTCTCTGTGTCAGTTCCACCTCTGACCTCTTTAGAGATTATCTTGGTAGGATACCTGAGGGGGTTGGCTTTGAGTGATCTGACCTTCAGCACTTCCTTAAACGTGGACATAAAAAAGCTCAGCTTCCAACAGTTTAAACTGAAGTGAAGCAAACTACCAAGATAAAACAAAAAAAAGTTTAACTTTAAAAGCAATTTTACTTAAAATTTCCAGTTTTCCTTTAACACTTATCACAGCCTAATTTAAGTGAACAGATTTCTAGATCATTCACTATCAACTGGCTAATTATTGACTAGAAAGTTTCCTGGCTTTCATCCTATTTCAAATAATGTAAAGGTTCCATTATGAGAAGATATAAATGGCTGATTTAATTTCTAAAACCATTATTTCATTTATTTTATTCAATATAGTTGGACTTATTTTTAATGAGCTTTGAAAAAAAAACATTTCTAGCTCACTGCTTGTACATGCAGTTCTATTTCTTTTATTAAATAACCTAATTTAAAGTGTGGCTTCATTAATTTGATTTTTAGTTCATTATCACATCGTAAATAGGAATTCTCTAAATACCTATCTATTATCTTCACACTTGACCCAAAATAGGTAAAAACAAAATAAAACAAAAAAAATTAATTCCCACTGCTATAATGAGGAGTATATTTTACCATATATATTTTCTTCCTTGTAAGTGGAATGACACACATTGTTTTAATTAGCAAAGACATCTTCTATTCATTCCTCCCTTTCTTTTTCCTGATTACAACAGTTCCTCTCCCTCTCCCCTAGATAAGTCAATATTAAAAATTCAGTATGTGTTCATAGGTATTTTTCTCCTTTTATAGACTACATAAAGCTATGTATCAATGTACGTACTGATATACACACGTACAGAGTTGGTTTTTTTGTTCCTGTTTTTATTTTTGTTTTTCATTACCTTGAACAACTCTATGAAAGTTATCTTTCTATATAACTTCTTACAAATTGGTACATTTTGTTCTATAGAATAGCTTTCAAGGAAAGGAATAGGTATTTTTTTCTTAGTAGATACTGTCATATTCTCATTTTATAGATTAATAATACTAAGGCTTCTAGAAGAGAAAGCTGAGCATGGTTAAATCATATTACATGTCAGCCAGCAATCTAAGACTTCCCTTTCACCTCATATCCATATCAATATGAAATCTGGAGCATTTACACTTTCTCTCTGGTTAAATCATTATATTGATTTCTATTTCCCTAATAACTAGTCATTTCCCTTTTTCCCAAGTGTCTTAGTCATTTGGATTTGCACTTGGTACACTATATTAATAGCTTTGCCCATTTTTATACTCTGTTTTGTCTTTTTTCCTGACAATTTGTAAGAACTTTTTGTGCATTACTGAAATGAACTCATGGCCTGCTATTTGCATTTTCATTTTTTCCAGATATATCATTCCATTGATCTTGCTTGTCATATATTTTTGCATACAAATGGTTTAAATTTCATTTAGTAAATTCTGAGTTTCTAGATACTCTAGGTGTCTAGCTTTGTACATGAACGGTCTAGATTTTCTTGCACTATTGCAAGAAAACAGTGTTTTAATTCACCTGGTGTTCATTTTTGTAAATAGTATAAGACAGGGATCCCTTTTTAATTCCTCTGAGATCAATGAATTGCTGTTTCAGCACTGAATATTAAATATGCTAGTCATTTTCATTGAATGTGTCTACCACAATTTTTGCATTAACTTTATTATTTTGACAAGATATTCAAATATAATATGGCATCCAAAAACACAGTGCTTAAAAGTTTTTAAAGTACTTGTTCACTTAAAATCGTTTGTTCTCTAATGTGCTAATGCAGATTGGTAAGTGTGAAGATGGGATTCATGAATTCTGTCTCCTTGCTTTACGAGTAGAGTTCTAATGAATGTGATGTGTATGGAAAATGAACTTGTCAGTATTTCAACCATGTGGGTGTTTCAGCCTTTGACAACTACGAAATCATTCCTTTTCACAAGCATTTTAATTATCCTTGCCATATATATGTGTGTTTTATATATGTGTGTATTATATTTGCATATATATTTTTGTGGATTTGTGTGTGTGTTGTATAAGATTCTTCTGTGTCGGGCGCCTGGGTGGCTCAGTTGGTTAAGCGACTGCCTTCAGCTCAGGTCATGATCCCGGAGACCCGGGTTCGAGTCCCACATCGGGCTCCCTGCTCGGCGGGAAACCTGCTTCTCCCTCTCTCACTCCCCCTGCTTGTGTTCCCTCTCTGGCTGTGTTTCTCTCTGTCAAATAAATAAATAAAATCTTAAAAAAAAAAAAAAAGATTCTTCTGTGTCTCTCAGGGCTAGGCACAAATGACCTTTGTGAAAATGTGGGCTCATTAAATATGCACATCTGTTTGTTCTTTGAGCACAATAGGAAGAAAGAACATAACTTTCAGGAAGGTTGCGTGTGTCATACATAAAAGCATGAACTTTGAATTTCGATATTCTAGGTTTGGATCTGTGTTGTGTCACTTAATGAGCTGTGTGTATATGGTGTAAAGTAACTATACCACTTCACTGTGTTGCTTGTGAGTTTGCAGTTTCCCTAATATTTGTTAAAAAGACTCTCCTTTCCCCCATTGAATGACCTTGGCACCTTTGCAAAACATCATTTGACCATTTAGATGAGAGCTTATTACTGGATTCTCTGTTCTTTCCATTGACTATACTATATGTCTTTCTTTATTTCAGTACCACATTGTTTTGATTACTGTTGTTTTGTGGTAAGTTTTGAAATCAGGAAGTGTGAGAACTCCAACTTCATTCTTTTTCAAGATTGTCTTGGCTATCCTTGTTCTCTTGAGATTCCATATGAATTTTAGGATAACTATTTTTATCCCTGCAAAAAAATTAGCATTGGGATTTTCGCAGAGATCACATAAGTCTATTTTTTGATGGATAGTTGTTCTATTCTTACTCCAATGTAGTTCTAGTATTTAGGGTCATTTCCAATTTTGTTAGTTTGGGTATTATCTCTCTGTGGGAGGTAGAATGCCAAAAATGCTACCAGGCAGCAAAAAGCAGCACTTCTGTGAAAGGATAGCATAAAGGAAAAATAAAAAGCCTACTTTACAAGTCACAGAAGTTAAGAAAAAGTAGATATGTATGTATTAGTGTGCTCTGGCTGCTGTAACAAAATATCATAGGCTACATGTCTTAAACAGCAGAAACATATTTTCTTATATTTCTAGAATGTAGAAGTTCAAAATCAAGGCATCTACAGGATTGGTTATAGATGAGGGCTCTCACTGATTTTCAGATAGCTGCCTTCTTCTGTGTCCTCCCATGACCTTTCTTCCGAGCTTGATGAGAGAGTTTAGTTCTCTGATATCTCTTCCTCTTCTTAGAAGGACATCAATTCTATTGGATTTGAGCCCCACCCTTATGACCTCATCTAACCTTAATTACCTTCTGAAGTCCTCATCTCAGAATACAGGCACAGTAGGTTTAGGGCCTCAACCTGTGAATTTGGGGGTGGGGGAGTGAGTCAGTCCATAATAACATAGATTAGAAAATAGAGGCTAAGAAGGGTATGTCACTAACAGGTGGTGGCAGCCTCTCGTTTAAATGGCCACCTCTGCTGCTTCGGATGGAATTAGCAAAGCAGAGCATGATGCAGAGTCCAGTATGAGCAGTTTACTGTCCAGAGTTGTGAAGACCAACCTTTTGTGAATGAAAAGAGCAGCCTCACTCACTCAGTGGCATTTAAAAAAAAATGATACACACTTTTTACTTTTATTTTTACACGTACACTTTTTACTTTTTGAAAACAAGCAAGTACAAATAAGAACATTTACATTTCTAGACATTCAGTTTATATTTGGAGGAAGAGTGGATTCTAGGGAATTGAGTGAGATTATAGTAACCACTTCCCTTTCCTTTAATTTAGAATATAAGTGTCCTGAAAATACAAAATACTAAATCTTTATTGATATTACAATTAAAAAATGTGAGCCGGTGTATAAATGGTAATGATTTATTTTTTTAAACAAATACTGTTCAGGCCTCCCCATGATCTCTTAACTTCGAAAAAACAAAACTAAAAGTTAAAAAGGATTAGAAGAACTACTGAATATTGGACAGTGGTACTGCATATGAATAAAACTTCAAAACTCTTACTTGAAAGCAAAATTGGTGTTTTTACCTTTATAAAATATAGAAAGACTACACTCTTGAAAAATAACAGTCCTCTAAAATTCTATCAAATAGATGTGCTATTTCAGTCACCACAAATAAATCACTACTCTACACAAACTTTCAAGTATCATTTAAAATCACCAGTTTCTTCACCAAGATTATGAATAAAATAGTAATTAATCCTTTACTTAATAATACTAAGTTTACTGTATCAGTTTATGTTTTTATTTATTTATTTATTTTTTAAATTTATTCTCTTTCTTTTTTAAATTAACACAGCCAGTTTAAATCATCTCCAAGTATCCAGGGAAATCGTGTCACTTGAAATCAAATGGCTTACTATTTGGAATAACATTATTTTTGAAAACTCCCTGATAGGAGTTCCAGCTTCACTGCTTTTGACTGCAAGTTAATTCCCCTCTATTATAGCCACAGGTAGAAAAATGTAGTTAAGGACAGGTGACTTGCATATAGGACCTTTTATAACAAGAGTATTAACATAAGAATATGGTGAATTACAACCATAAATTGAGTTAAGACCTGGGATATATTCCAAATCTATCACTTCAAAACTAAATTACTGTCAGCTTTTTTTTTTTTGTTATTAAAATCGAAAAGGTAAAACTAATAACATGGAAAAGTAGTAATAGGTGTTTTACATAATGAAAGTGTGTTGTAAGGACCAAATGTCTCTGAAAATGCCAGGCATGGAGAGTTTCAAGTAGACTTTACTGATGAGTATTCTACAAAAATTCTATATGTTTTTTAAAAACACATAAAACTGTTATAACTGAATTATAAGTGATGGTTAAGATCATTTTTGTTCCTACAATGACATTTTTTTATATATGTGGGAAGCCAGTGATTTTATGTGGTACAGAGAAATGATGTCTTCGAATGTTCAGTATCTGAAAACCTGATATTCTGTTACCCAGTGTTCAGCAATTCATCTTCAAAATTATTTATGTAATATGTACTATATGCTCCTAGGTAAGAATGATATGGAAATAGCCCCAGTTGCCCCCTCCTTACCATTTAATCCTAAATAGTCATACTAGTTACAGATTATCAGGACAATACTTTATCTGAGTTTTAAAAAATAACAAATAAATATACAAGAAAACAGAAAAACTGCATTCTCTTATCCCTTCTGTGACTAACACTTCTTGTATGATGTTAGACAACTCATCTGACCTTTTATACACTTGGCAATTCTATTCAAAAATGAGGGGAAAATATCATGCGTTTGGGGTTTTTTTTTGTTTTTGTTAACATTTTATTTATTTATTTGACAGAGAGAAACACAGCTAGAGAGGGAACACAAGCAGGGGGAGTGAGAGAGGGAGAAGCAGGCTTCCCGCCGAGCAGGGAGCCTGATGCAGGGCTCAATCCCAGGACTCCAGGGTTGTGACCTGAGCCCAAAGGCAGCCGCTTAATGACTGAGCCCCCCAGGCGCTCCAGATCTCATGTTTTATATCCCAAAGGGAATAGGATTCACTTAAGTTCCCTTCAGATATTAAGATGTTTGTAATCAGTATAAAACATCTATTTAAAACTACAGATTTCCAAAAAAAAGCCACTTTCTACAAATTTAATCCCTTATTATATTGAAGAGACAACATCATCCAAAAAGAGCTATTCTTATATTAAATATTCATAAAATCTAGTAATTTCTCTATTGCCTATGGTACATCAGCCATAAGGAAATACACTATTACTAACATGAAGAAATTTAAATAAACAAAGTGTATTTAAAGATGCAAATTAGTTTATTCGATTGCACAGTCTAAACTCAGAGCACCTCAAACCTGAAAAATGTATGACAATTGACTTTATAAAGTGAGATTAACTCTGTACCGGTGACATGTAATTTTGACAAAGTAAGTGATTAAATTCCTCATACTTAGTGGAAGAAAAGCTGTTCTGAAAATAATGGTTGGAATCACTGTAATTGTCACACATAAATTATTTTGTTTATAATAAAATGTAGTTGGAGTAAGATAAGGCTGAATCAGTTGCCAACATATGTTCTCCCCTCTCTTGGGCAGTCATTCCTGGAGGGTGATTAGCAAACTGGAATGTTTGAATTTGAATTGGCCAAGTTTCTAAAATTGGATCATGAACATATGCGGTCAAATGATGAAACAGCCCCCTGAGACTCAGGAACCACGTATTCCTATTCTACTTTAACTAGTGTCTTAACAAAGTTTCAGATCCTCTATGCAGTTTGCATTTTTCCGGAAGAATTATCAAAATGATAAAACTGGGGGGAAAAAAGTTCACCCGGTCAATAGTCTGACATTGGCATTGTAAGAAAACCCAGTTGTGGGGAAACACAGTAAACTGAGAGACAAATTTTGCCTGATTTTACCATTTCTAGCTGTGTGAATAATTTACTCTCCAACATACATATCACGAATTACTAGACCATCTTTTGGGGCCCTTTAGCTCCTCATCTTGTGAGCTGTGCTCTCATCACTTCTAAAATGAGGAAACTCACTTTAGGATTCTTGTAAAAAGCAAATGAGCTAATAATAAATGTAACACACTTAATCTAACATATAATACATTTTCCAAACAAGTTATTAAATGTTAGTGTGAATAGCGGGCACCTAGTGAACAGTTCTGTTCACAACTCCTTTACCTAGTCATCCCCAAATTTTAGTCCCTCTCCTTTAAAAAGTATATCAGTATCCTCTAAACTTGCCAGTGAAGATGATACTTTACTTTTTGCTATGACCCTATTATTTTAAAGGACCCCAAGAATATGTACGGGACACCAAAATCCTGTTAATTAAACCAGGAATGAATCATGAACGCAAGGAGGATCTATAAGATTAAAGAAATAGATTTGATACTAAACAAACAAAAACAAAACAAACAAACAAAAAGGTTGAAATAATCCGGTTTTTTAGCCTGTGAGGTGGCATTTCTTAAAAAACCAGCAGTTATTGACTATTTGATGCCATGTAGATATTTTCACATTTGAGGTCCCATAAATGATATTTCATTTAACAAGTGTAAACATGGGTCTCTGTTTTCCAAACATGCTTTGGATGAGGTGGAGACTGAAGTCGTCACTGAGAAAAACTGTGTATTTTTTTGTTCATTTTCACCTACAATTGAGAAGAAAATCTGTCAGAGCCACAACCATTTTCTCAAGTACATAATTAAAAATGTCTTCCTTGGGGTGCCTGAGTGGCTTAGTTGTTAAGTATCTGCCTCTGGCTCAGGTCTTGATCTCAGGGTCCTGGGATGGAGCTTGCATTTTAGGTGCTACCAGCTTTCCAGGAAGCCTGCTTCTCCCTCTCCCACTCCCCCTGCTTCTGTTCCCTCTCTCCCTGTGTCTCTGTCAAATCAATAAAAACCTTAAAAAAAAAAAAGACTGCCATAACTCTGCTTAAAAAAAAAGAACAACTAAATATTCTTATTTTTCATTAGTATCCCATGCATTTCCGCTTTATTTTATTTATTTTTTTAAGACTTTATTTATTTATTTGACAGACAGAGACACAACAAGAGGAGGAACACAAGCAGGGGGAGTGGAAGAGGGAGAAACAGGCTTCCCACAGGGCAGGGAGCCTGACCTGGGGCTAGATCACAGGACTCTGGGATCATGACCTGAGGGCAGACCCTTAATGACTGAGGTACCCAGGCTCCCCTGCATCTCCGTTTTAAATACTTCTGGTGTTTTCTACCTCAGGATGCACAGTATAAGAGTGAGCATATTGAGATCCCTAATCTCCCACCAATTCTTTTAGAATTATGGAAAATATACCTCCCCATATTGAAAGAATAAAACCATATTAGTCCCATAAAGAAGAAAGGGAGCAAGCCCTGGAATAGAATGTTTAAGGAAAGGCTGCATACAGATAATAATAGGTTCAAAATGATAGAAAACAGGATAGAGCTAAAGAAAATGTAAAAGATGCCTGCACACTGTAACATTTGATGGCACCATTCAGGTTTTCAGAATGAACCTGTCTGCTTCAGGCTCAGGGGCTTGAGATCAGGGGAACGGATCTGTTAACAGATCTGGTAACTGCAGAGCAGCCATCAGACTCCTAACCAAGGGGAGCACATCAGGCAGGTCCCTTAGCATACCTGTCGCCTCAGTTTCCAAGCAATAATTATAGTATATCTGTTTATGATTGGTATAAGTGAGCTATTAGGCATAAAGTAGCCATTATTATTGTCACCTTAGAAGGCTTTTATTGCAGTGCATTTCTTAATTTCCAACTAGTTAATATTTCAATCTATAGTTATTTACTTCTATTTCATTCCAAATACTCAGATAATTTGGATTATCTAATTTAAATTAAGTTTGACTTTGTAATATAGGGAGATTATTAAATTTTTAAGCCACCATGTATACATTTAAATTGTATGTTATCTGCTTGAGTAATCAATGATTACTATATTATCTATTAAATAAGTTTTATTAATCAACATTTTTTGTCTAATGTGTTTTAATTTGCTCTTCCATGATCACTAAGGATGTTATGAATGTTCATGTGCTTATTGGCTGATGTTTACTCTCTTTGGGATGTTTCTGTTCAAGTATTTTCATTTTTAATTTATCTACCTTTCTTTATTGATTCAGAGTTATCCTATTTATTTTTGCATACAGTTACTTACTTGGTATATACATATAGCCTTTCATGGTTTTAGTCTTGCCATTTGGTGGACAAGAATTTTCTTTTTCCTTTTAATGAGTAGAGTACAACTTACCAATCTTTCTTCTTATGCTTAATGTTTTTGGTGTCTTGTTCCGTCTCCCCCAGATCATAAAAATATTTTCTTATTTTACCTTCTAGAAATTTTGTGATGTTATCTTTCGTATTTAATCTACATCAATCTGGAATTGACTTTTATGCTATTTTGTTCCAAGTACATATTCAACTGACCTTAGCACTGCTTTGTAAAAGTCAATCCTTTGTTTGTTTGTTTGTTTTCTCTGGTCATTTCAGTGGTCTTTTTGTAATAAATCCAATCCCTTTATAGTCTTCTCTCACTCTCTTTCTCCTTTACCCTTGCTCTAACTTTATTCTTCAGATTTCCTGGGTAATTACTGCTTCTTTTCATTTCCATATAAATATAAGAATTGGCTTATAAATGTACACACACACTTGCTAGAAATTAAACTGGCATTGCATTGAATCTCTAAATCAAGTTGGGGAAAATTGAAACTTCATAATGCTTATTTTCAAATCTATGAACATGTTATATTAACATAGTTAACATATTAATATATTTAAAATTCCATTTATTTAGGTCATAAGTTCCCCTTCATAATATTTTATAGTTTTCTGTGTAGAGACTTTCTGTGTAGAGACTGTATTAGGTCTTTTGATAGATTAATTCCTCGTTTTGATGCTATCATAAATATTATTTTCAACCTTTGTTAGTATTTCACAGAATTCTGATGAATTTTTCTTAATTTTTAACTTATGGCCTATGAACTTGATTAACTCACTGATTCTAATACTTTGTACAGTCTCTTAGATTATCTTTGTATATAAATTTTACTTATTTTATCCAGTTATAACTTTAATTTTTCCTCCATAACTTATTACATTGGCTAGGAAGAATATCCACTTCTACATTTGTTGATTAGGTGTTCAATTTTAGGTGTTTAGTTTTAGAAAATTTTATTTCTGCATAGGTGAGCTTATTATGTTTCTATTGTAAACAGTATATCATTATGTGTGTGTGTGTATTTATGCAATCTAACAAATTTAATCTTTTAATTATTTAGCCCGTTTACATTTCATGAAATTACTGAGCCACTAAACTTTTGTCTGTTATCTTGCAATTCTTTTTTGTTTCAACTTTTTATAGCGCTTTTTAAAAATATATTTTTCCTTTATATCTTCAAAATGCTGTCAGCGTCAAAATTTATGGTCACTTAATGTACATTCAAAATGAAAAGAATTAAACATGTTTTTAAGCATACAAAGAATAACCATTTAGCTTTTATGGATCCTTATTTTTTTTTTAAGATTTTATTTATTTATTTGACAGAGAGAGAGATCACAAGTAGGCAGAGAGGCAGGAGGAAGCAGGCTCCCTGCTGAGCAGAGAGCTCCATGCGGCCCTCAATGCCAGGACCCTGAGATCATGACCTGAGCTGAAAGCAGAGGCTTTAACCCACTGAGCCACCCAGCTACCCTGGATCCTTATTTTAAAACACTAGAGAATGTACTTTAACAAAAAGAAACAAATTTAGAAGGAAGCAGTGGGTTGAAAGTAACCTCAATCAGCACATAAACAGATATTAAATACTGAAAAAACTGTGAACTCCAAAAAGATGTGAACCGTTTTTAAAAGATGGCATACAACTTTAGATAACAGTAACCTTCATGGAGATTTATGGGGTAGAGGTGGTAGAATTGTTCTGTAGGCATCGCAGATATGCTAATAACCCTGTAATGAAAGGAAGATTGAGATTTTTTTTTTAAGATTTTATTTATTTATTTATTTGACAAGAGAAACACAACTAGAGAGGGAACACAAGCAGAGGGAGTGAGAGAGGGTGAAACAGGCCTCATGTCGATGCGGAGCTCGATTCCAGGCCTCTGGGATCATGACCTGAGCTGAAGGCACACTTAACAACACTTAACAACTGAGCCTGGGGTAGTACCCCAGGAAGACTGAGATTCTAAACAAAAATGTCTTATTAACAAAAAAATATTTTGTAATACATAACAAAACTACTTCAGTCCTAAATCCCAGGACCTGGGAGTGTGACCTTATTCGGGCCCCTAATTCAATATGACTTATGTCCTTATAAAAAGGAACACTTTGGTTGGGTACACAGATATGCACTAAGGAAGAATGCCAGGTTAAATGCCCAAAGCCAGGGAAATACTTAAATCTGGGAGAGAGGCCTGGAACAGATCTTTCCTTAGTAACTTCAAACACCCTGAGTTCCATCGTCTAGCCTCCAGAACTGTGAGACGATAAATTTCTGTTGTTTAAGCCACTAGGTTTGTGGTATCTTATTATAACAACCCTAGAAAACTAATAACAAACCTTGTTAGAGGAAAAGAAACCAACCATAAACACATGGGGAATTTGAAAAAAAAATCTACCTAACTCTTTAAAACATTGAAAAGGAACACACATTTGTGAACCCTGAGAAAAGGAAAACAAGAAAACAAACAAACTGAGCCCCAGGGTTCACTCAACTTTTTACCTGGAGGAGTTCTGAATGGTGGGAGTATGAAGGAGATTCCAAGGAAAAGATGGGAGATCTCACCGGTTTGAGGAAATAGAGATTGGAGTTCAGGAATGCTGGAGTGATGAAAAGGTCATGGGTTCCAGAAAGAAGGAAGTCATGTAGAAAACAAGCTCAAGAAATATATAGTGGAGTCCCCTTGAGTCCTTGCTAAATATTAAGCAGTGAGTATATGAGAAAATGCCACAGGGTCTAACAAAGAGGAACTGGAACTGAACCAGATGGTTTCCAAGACTCATACAAGGCTAGAAGTCATTTGAGTTACAACAAGCCAGAGTGAAGAGTTCTTTTTGATAAGTCAGAATATTCAATACAGACCCAATAAAGATCATAAATTATAGTGTGACTAAATTATCACTAAAATAAAGGTTACTCTACAGATTCTCTAAAGAAGTTGAAAAGCAATTCTAGAAAGAGTCAAAATTATCTCACTGCCATGTCACATCCAATAATGGAAGTAAAGTAGTTTCCTACAAATTACTCAATCTAAAGGAAGAGAGTTAAAAAGGGAAGAAGGAAGAGATGGGAAAAATAGAATACAACTAGCAAGGTGGTAGTAGGCTTAAACTTAAACATTTCAATAATTACCTTAAAAATGAACTATTATTAATGTTCTGTTTAAATAAAAGATCTTAATTTGTCACTGAGAAATAAACTTTAAATATAAGGATGCAGGTGATAATACAGGTTTTGTTAAAAGAAAAATTATAAAAAGGTCTATACCATACACATACTCATCACAAAAGGCTGAATTTAATATGTATTGGCAATAGACAATATAATGATTATAAGTATAATTAACAGAAAGAGGACATTTCATAATAACAAAAGGGTCAATCTATGAAGAAGACATGGCAATCATGAAGGTGTCTGCATCTGGTTAGAAAGCTTCAAAATACATGAAGCAAAAACATACTGAAAAAAAGAAATTGACAAATTCACAATTAAATTTGGAGAATTCAACACTCATCTGTCAACAATTAATAGAACAAGCAGATAGAAAAATGGGAAGTAAATAGACCTAAAACTCCATTCAACCTACTTGACCTATTTGGCACTCATTGAACACAATGCCCAACAGATGGAGAATATACAAGAGCACAGGAAATACTAATTGAGATAAACCACATTCAAGACCATAATATAAGTCTCAGTAAATTTTTTTAAAAACAGCTTAGGGGCACCTGGGTGGCCCAGTCAGTTGAGTGTCCAACTCTTGGTTTTGGCTCAGGTTGTAATCTCAGCATTTTGAGATTGAGCCCTGAATCAAGCTCTGTGCTAAGTGCAGAGTCCACTTAGGTGTCTCTTTCTCTCCCTGCCCCTCCCCTCCACTCACTTCTCTCTCTAAAATAAATAAATCTTTAAAAAAAATTAAAAATGGCTGAGAGTATTTTCTTTTAAACAGAAACTAGGAATTGATAATAGGAAAATATATGGGAAAGTATTTGAAATGTAAACAGCATAATTTTAAATCATGAGTTAAAAAAGGAATTATAGGAAAAATTAGAAACTATTTTGAATTAGATAAAAAGGAAAGTTTGACACCTGAATATATGATTTGGGAAGGATTATGTCATGGAAATGGTGGAACAGGATGCTCCAAGAAGCATTTCCTCACTGAAACAGCCATTAAATTGACAAAAAATTACAAGCTCAACTTTTTTGGAACTCTAGAATCTTAATAAAAAATTATAGCAACAAGTTCTAGGATTCAAACCCAATATGTAAAAATCAGTTGTGTTTCTATACACTGATAATGAAATGTCTGAAAAAGAAATAGGAGAACAGTCTCTACATACAGTAGCATTAAAAAGGATAAAGTATTTATGAGTAAACTTAACTAGGGAAGCAAAAGACTTGTATGCTGAAAATTGTAAAACACTGATGAAAGAAATAAAATAAGACCTAAACAAATGAGGGTGCCTGGGTGGCTCAGTGGATTAAAGCCTCTGCCTTCAGCTCAAGTCATGATCTCAGGGTCCTGGGATCGAGGCCCACATCGGGCCCTCTGCTCGGCAGGGAGTCTGCTTCCTCCGCTCTGTCTGTCTGTCTCTCTGCCTACTTGTGAACTCTCTCTCTCTCTCTGTGTCAAATAAATAAATAAATAAAATCTTAAAAAAAAAAAGACCTAAACAAATGAAAGGATATTTTGTTTTCATGGATTAAAAGGCTTAATATTATTGCAATACCCAAAGTGATCGACATATTTAACACAATGCCTGTCAATACCCCAATTGCCTTTTTTTTAAACAGAGATAGGAAAAAAAATCCTATCATTTTTATGGAACCACAAAATACTATAAAAGACCAAATCAATCCTGAGAAAAACAAAGCTGGAGGGATCACAGTGTGTAATTTCAAAATGTATTACAAAACCATAATATACAAAACATTATACTACCGGTGTAAAGACAAATAATTTATGCAGCACCAGTTCTCATTCCTTTTGTTTTCTGGTTTTATTCCTTCTCCTGACTTCTGATTTTACTTATTTGAGTCTTCTCTCTTTTTTCTCAGTCTCATTAAGTGTTCCTCAATTTTATCTCAATAGAGAGAAGCAACAAAAACAAAGGTTACATCTTTGAAAACATCAACAAAATTCATAAATATTTATCTACACTGACCAAGAAAAAAGAGAAGGCTGAAATTACTAAAATCAGAAATGAAAGTTATGACATTAATATGGACCTTACAGAAATAAAGATATATAGGACAATACTATGAACAATTGTATACCAACAAATTAGATGACACAGATGAAATGAACAATTTTCTAGAATCACACAAATTACCTAAACTGATACAGGATGAAATCGAAAATATGAACATAAATATAACAAAGAGATAAATCAGTGATAAAAAAATCTCGAAACAAGAAAAATGAGGACCAGCTTCAATGGTGAATTGGAAGATTCAATAATATTAAGATGTCAGTTTTACTGACAATTTGTCTATAGACTCAATGAAATTTTAATCACATTCGAACAGGCATTTTTCTTTTGGAGAGTCATGAACTGATTCTGAAATTTATATGGAAATTAGTTTTTTCCCAGTTTTATTGAGGTATAATTATTACATAACATTGTGTAAGTATAAGGTGTTGATTTGATACACAAAGTTACTACAAAGTGATTACCACCACAGACCTCCTTTAAATCACATGATTAGTATTTCGGTTTTTGGTTGGTGGGTTTTTTTTATTTGTTTGTTTGTTTGTTTTTGGTGGTGAGAACATTTAAGATCTACTCTTCTCAACTTTCAAGACTATAACACGATATTATTAGTTATAATCACCATGCTGTACATTAGGTCCCCAGAACTTAGTTGTCTTACAACTGGAAGTTTATGCCCTTCCACACCAGGACCTTCCTGTTTCTTTCACATCTAGCCCCTGGTAACCACATTCCACTCTCTGTTTCTTTGAGTTCTGTTTTTTGTAGATTCTGCATATAAGTGGTATCATACAGTATTTGTCTTTCTCTGCCTGACTTATTTCACTTGGCATAATACCCTCAAGGTCCACCCATGTTATTGCAAATGGCCACTGGTATTTTTTCATGGCTGAATAATATTAATATATTAATATTGATAATAATATGTATATTATCACCTATACAACATATATGACCACATATATTGATAAATTATCATCCATACTTCTATTTTCTCCATTCATCCATTAATGGACACTTACGTCCATACGTATCTTGGCTATTGTGAACATGGGAGTGTAGGTAACTATTGAAGATCTTGTTTTCATTTTCACTGGGTAATCATCCAGAAGTGGAATTGTGGATCATATGTTCTACTTTATATTCGTAAGGAACCTCCATACTATTTTTCATAGTGGCTACACCAGTTTACATTCCCACAAAAAGCATACATGTTTTTCTTCACATTTTCATGAACACTTATAATACTGTTTTTTTAATGATTTTCTTTCTCACAGTTATGAGGTGATATTACATTGTGATTTTGATTTGCATTTCTCTGATGATTAATGATGTTGATTACCTTTTCGCGTACCTGTTGACAAAAGACATACTTCATCTTCCTCCTTCTCCTGCTCCTTCCTACTCCTCCTCCTTTTTTAAAAGATTATATATATTTATTTAGAGACAGAAAGAGTGTGAGCAGGGGGAGGGGCAAAGGGAGAGGGAGAGAGAATCCCAAGAAGACTCCACGCTGAGCTTGGGTCCTGATACAGGGCTTGATCCCATGACCCTGAGATAGTGACCCAAGCTAAAATCAGGAGTCAAACAAACACTCAACCAGCTGAGCCACCCAGGTGACCCACCATGTTTTCTTCTAAAAACTTAATGGTTTTATGTTTTATGTCTATCTTCTGTTAATTTTTATGTATGATGTAAGATATGGGTACAGTTGCATTCTGCATGTGGTTATCGAGTTTTCACACCATTTATAAGAAGAGATTGTCCTTTCCTATTGAGTATTCTTGGCATCCCTTGTCAAATATTAATTGACCATATATGTGAGAGATTATTTCTGGACTTTCTTTTCTGGCCCATTAGTCTATGTATTTATATTTATGCAGTATTGTACTGTTTTGATTACTATACCTTTGTAGTATAGTTTGACATAAGGAAGTGTGATACCTCCAGCTTTGTTCTTTCTCAGTATTTCTTTAACTACTTAGAGTGTTTTGTGTTTCCATAAAATTTTAGGGTTTTTTTTTTTCTGTATCTGTGAAAAATGCCATTGGACCTTTATAGAGATTATATCACATCTGTAGATTGCTTTCAGTAGTGCGGACATTTTAACTATATTGGTTCTTCCAATCCATGAACATGAAATATCTTTCCATTTGTGTCTTCTTTAATTTCTTTCATCAAAGTCTTGTAGTTTTCTGTGTACAGATCTTTTTTTAAAATTTATTGACAATTTACTTATTTATTTTTATTTTATTAACATATAATGTCTTATTTGCTTCAGGTGTGTACAAATCTTTTACCTCCTTCATTAAATTCATCTGGAAATTTAAAACAGTATGAAAAAGAAAATAGTTCCAGAACATACCATCTAACTTTATGATATATTATAAACCTAGACTATACTAAAGTATAATATTTGCAAAGTCAGACATATAGGTCAGTGGCAGATGTTAGAGAATTAAGATATAGATTTGTGTATGTTTTGCTAACTGACTTTTGCAAAAGGAAACAAGGCAATTCAAGGAAAAAAGATTGTTTTTTCTGCAAATTGACTTGAAGTAATTCCATTTTCATAAGGAGGAAAATGAGCCTCAACCCTTACCTTACATCACACACACACACACACACACACACACACACACACCCATAGGGGAAAAGTGTTTGATGCTGACTTAGGCAAAAATTTTCTGGGGGGATATAAAGAATATGAAAACAAAGGGAAAAATAATATGTAATTGGTTTTATCAACTAATAAGACAAAATTAAAAAGTACTCTTCAAAATTTGTCATTAACAATATGAAAAGGCAAGTCCCAAATGAGCCAAAACAAAGTTGTATATCGATGATATCAAAACAGAGATCTCCCAGAATGCTTTCCCAGTATATATAAAGAACCCTACAATCTCAAAAATAAGACATACAATCCAGCTTTTAAAATGGGTGAAATATTTGAACATGTACTTTACATATAATATACAAGTGGCCACTGAGCCCAAGAATCTCAACATCATTAGTGATCAAGGGAACACAAAGTTACAGTACACATTCACTTCACTTTTTATTTTGGGTTAGAATTTTAAAGATTGATTATAACAGGAATTGTCATGGTTGTGGACTGGAATGATCATATGTTGTTGGTGGGAATGTAAAATGGCACATCCACTATGGAAGACATGTTGGCAGCTTCTCTTAAAATTCATTGTACACTTACCATGTGACCTAATACTTGTGATTCTGAGTATCCAAGAACAATGAAAACATCTGTTCACATGAAGACACAAAGATGTTCATAGCAGTTCTGTTCATTACAGCCCCAAATTGAAAGTGATATAGTTATCTACCAATGGTGCATCTATTAACTGGACCACTGTCAGCAAAAAAAAGGAGCAGACTACTATTATACCCAACAATATGGATGAATCTCAACATTATGCTAAGAGAAAGAAGCTGGCAGAAAAAAGTATGCACTATATAAGTCCACTTCTATGAAACTCTAGTTAAAGCCAAATTAATTCACAGTGACAGGAAGTAGGCCTTGGGTTGTGTGGTGCCAATGATGGGGTAAGGATTGCCTGCCACAGGTGAAGGAGGAACTATTTTGAGGTTATGGAGATGTTTGATATCATGTTTGTAGTGGCGGTTGAATAGCTATATACATTTGTCAAAACTCAAATAGGTGTTGTCTTCCCAAAGCAGTTTTGGGGGTCATTTTACCTACATTTGTCATCAGTAATAATTATCTATTATATATCTTTTCTGTGCATTTGAGGTTCTTTTTTTTTTTTTTTTTTTTAAAGATTTTATTTATTTGACAGAGAGAAACACAGCCAGAGAGGGAACACAAGCAGGGGGAGTGAGAGAGGGAGAAGCAGGCTTCCTGCCGAGCAGGGAGCCCGATGTGGGACTCGATCCCGGATCTCCGGGATCATGACCTGAGCCGAAGGCAGTTGCTTAACCAACTGAGCCACCCAGGCGCCCCAACATTTGAGGTTCTTAATTTATGTTCTCCAATGGGTTTTAAGGGATTTATGGACCCCATAATATTTTATGCTAAATCTTATATGTATGAGCATATAAACATTTGGTTTCTATAAGAAGCGTTTGACCTCCAAAAAATTTAAAAACCCACCTATAGTAAAATCTGAAACTTATTCCTCCTATTTAATTCTGGCTTCTTATTTTATATTTATGCATGCATTATTAGGAAAGCCCTCCCTCTTTTGATACTTCAGAGACTAGTAGTAACAAACCCATCTTTATCTCACTTAACATGACAAGTGCCTTTTACTAGCATTCTTGATATATTTATATGTATAAATAAGAATTGTGAACAAGGTAGAAAAAGGTCATAATTGTTTGTTCCAGAATAGTTGCATAATGGGCTACAATGTGTTTTTACTCTCAGGATCTCATTTCTCATTTGTCTATGTCCAAATCGTCTTCAAAGACCCATGAATCTATCTTTCCTTTTTCACTTTAATAACACAGAATAGAATATACATAATTGGCTCCTATATTGAGTATCATTCTACTTAGCAACCGTTACTCTTTCTTCTTTTAATGAACCATCTTGATCTCTGGATTCACAAAACACCAGATGTATCATCTGTGGTTACCTCATTACTGGTAACTGTGTAGTGGGTACTCTCACACACATGTCCATAAAATGATTATAAACTTTCCCTGTGGGAGTCACAGTAAAATTTATATGTGAAATGATGAAAATTATAAAGATCTTTTAGTTTCTCTTTTGGCTTTTATCTATTCCTCCTACTCTCCTGATAGATTATTTAATGCCCTCATTATTGGGACACATGTTTATAGTCTATGAAGTTAAGATACTATTCAGAATTTAAATTCTCAAAAAATATGAGGAAATACACTTGTATTTATTGACCTCTTATCTAACAATATGGCACAGTCCAATTATAAATGAGGAGAACCACTTTTATTTTGTGTGTCGGGGGGAATGGACACACACTTTCATTATCTGTAGACATTTTTGTTGCTATTTTTAAAAGAAATATGACATTTGTATTTCATTCTAAATTCCATGAAGTTTGATTGATTGATTGAAGAACAAATAGTTTAAGACAGGACTGATATCAGAAGTAATGCCCTGGCAAAGGTAGTTTCCTCTGGAGGATCAAGTGTCCTTCTACTTTGCGATATTTAATGGAGAGATTGCAGCATCTCTGAAGAAAAAAGTCTAAAGCACTTTACCAAATAAACTGAAAGGATGAATGGAGGAATTAAGGAATTTCTGTTTTGGGAGGAAGATCAGTCCAAAACTTAAGTTTTCCAAATGTATGCTTTGAGGCATACTGGCATAGAACATAGAAAATAGAAGATTAAAAAAAAGAAGAAGAAGAAAGAAAATAGAAGGTCAAATTTTAATATACCGTCTCAGAAATGATCCTGCATCCAGAATTTCAGTAACTGTCAATAACAGAAGGGGTGTCTTCTGATGCAAGGAACAAGTGTTTAGCCCAGAGCACATTCTATATGAAATACTCCTGAACACTTCCCTTCTCCTTTATCCAATTCTGCACTTAGGGGGAAATTTTTATTAGTGTTTTGGGAATGCTGTTATTGAGAAGGTGTTACTTCAGATGAATTACGGCTAATGGTTTTAATACACATCCTGTACATTAATGCATTAGCAGAGTTAAGAGTGGCTTCTAAGTTTTGATCTTTTTTGAGTTTGATCCACATGAATCAGCCTCTTCCAGGCTTTAAGGCATTTGTCACGTTTGAGACACCAATACGACGGAGGGGAGTTATTAAACGCAACTAGGCAGTGTTTTGCCTACCTCTCCTTGCTTCCCATCTTCTACCCGATTGCATTTAACTTGCTCTTCTGTAGAAAGTTAACAATATCTGACCTAAGAAAATATTTAGCTGAGGTGTGGAACTTACATGTGGCCTTTTTTAACTATGGTTTGTTTTGTTCTACTTAACAAAGAGAAAAAATCTTTTATGAATTATTCTAAAAAGTGTATTTCCAAGGAAAGTGGAAATTGTACGAGCTGTTCTTGCTGTTTAGATAGAAGAAATCATATTTATGCTTTTAGAATGTATATTATTTTCCCGGATGTCCAAAAAAAAATACATGATTTAAAGACACTTGATTAACATTTATTTCTTTGGTCAACTCCATAGGGGGAAAGGGACCCAATTTTTTAGAAAAAAATACTGTACTGAAGAAATGTATTTCTTTGAATAAGACCTTTAGTGCAGTGCTTCAGCAGAACATAGATTTTTTTTTTTTTTAATGGCTGAGTTATACTCTTGGTAAAGGAATTTATACTGGAAATGCTGACACAACTTTAGTTCCTGTATGGTGGTGTGAACTCGTCGCTATAATAATTAAGCAATTAGGCATGACAGAGAGTGTGAGTTTCCTGAGATAATCACACCCCTGGGGCATTGCAAGTCATGATCCAGAGATAAGTGTTTTTAATCTCCCAAGGGTGTGATTATCAGATGATAACCACACCCTCTGGAGAAGACTTATGACTCATAAAAAATCTTTACTATGAGAAAAAAATGATTATGCTGCTGTATGCAGATGAAGCTGGCCATGGAGACGGCTATGTTTTGCCACAAATTAATTAAGAATTGCAAAATGTACACCACTTAAACAGTACTGGGCATCAGTCCCAGGGACTGGTTTATTTTCTCATTATTGTTGAAATATAGAAATGAGAGAAGGATTCTCCACTTCTCAACTTCAGAAAGAGATGAATGATTGATTAAGTAAATCATAACCATCATATTGCCAAGCCTTTTTATTGACTAGTTCTTATCAGGTATATCCTAAGATATATATCCTAAGACAGAGTCTCTTATTACCTAAATTACTCACTTTGAAGTAATTTGGTCACTTTAGAATAATCAATGGCTCCATACAAGAGCATTTTGTATCCTAGCATCCATTCATCATTTATTCATTTATTTCATTCCAATGCCTACAAGTACACATGAAGCAACTATGCTGTAGATATAAAGAAGCTAAAAACCTATGTTCTGATAATAGAATACAGACATTTAAATAATTGTAATACAGAGAAAAAAGTGCCATCATGATGGTGTCAAAAATATGCGAAGAGAGGAAAAAGAAAGTGAGTAATCTCGTCTGGGAAAGTATAAGAAGTTTCCATAGAAAGAAAATATTTAATCTGGATAAAAAATACACTGCTGCTTGCTGGGCATTTACTGTGTGTTGGGCATTATGCTTAGCATTTTATTTTTATATATCATTTTAATCCTTACAATAGCCGTGTTGAGGCGAATGGCATTTCTCTTGTGTTACAGATACAGAAACTAATACTCAAAGTGGCTGTATGCCAAGCTCATGGTCAGATAGATAGGCAAAGACATGCTAGAACTAGAATAACAGGGTGGCCTTCAGAACAGGTACTCTTTACCAGTAGGCTCTATCGCCAGATACAGCTGCATTCTAGGTCCAAGTCCCACGTGAGGTGAAGCATTCCAGGAAGAGGGAAGTCAGCAATGTAAAGTGGGGAGACTGATAAGAGCACAGCTTTCCTTGGCCACTCTCTGCAGCTGGAGTTTTATGGTGCATGGGTGTTCAGAGTGATAGGAAAAGAGGCTGGAAAACTTTGCATTAAATTTGGTCCAAGTTGCAGAGAAGTTTCAATGCTTTGCTAAGCCGTTTGCAAGAGTGTCCAGAACGAATCTGCCTCATTGATTTCAAGGTCAGGCAAACTGATCAGCAAACTGAGGATTCCTTCTCTCGTTTTTATCTACCAAGGTCAGAAACACTTCTAGGAATCCATAAGATGGTAACAGTCATTATAAAAAAGACACGAATCAGACAGGTCCAGCATGCCCTCGTTAGAAATAATTGCTAACTGTAGTTTTTCAAAGCTTGTGTTGGGCATCTTCAAATTTTTCAAAAGAGGTAGAGACAATGGGAAAAGATACTTAATTTTGATTTGAAAACTAAACATACGTTGCATTGTACATTCAGGATGTAACAGCAGCTGCTCTAGAACCTAATTATAATAGAAACTGTGAGAGGTAGTCTTGTTGCCATGCCAAATACTACAGAATAAGGCATAGGAAGAATGTACGTATAAATAAGAAAGTGGTATTTAGAAAGTAGGCGAATCTCTGAGAGATACAAAGCTGTACAACACAAAGGATCTGCCTTTGAGGAGTTTGTGATCTGGGTGGGAGACAAAACATGAACAGTTTTCTAACAAATTGCTAGGAAAATTAGAGTTATATATTATTAACTAGTCCCTGGAGTTTAGATGGAAAACTTACTGGCTATTTTGTTTGAGTAGGGGAAATTTAATAGAAAACACAACAGAAATCTTTTATTTGATGTCTAAAATGGGCCTTCACTTACTTTAACTAGGATATAGCACGGTATGTTGAGTCAATCTGGCATGATTTTTAATTCTGCAGATCTTACCCATGTGATTTTCTCCTGTGTCTTTGAGTCTTGAATTTCATCGTCCGTCTTGTAAAATATAATCAATAGTTGCCAAGTCACAAAGTGGCTGAGAGTATGAAGTAGTGTGTACAGCCCAGCTTGATGGCCCGCACCAGAGAAGCCATCATTAACTCGTAGCTATCATGATGATGATCACGACACTAGAGGACAGTTACTGTGCTAGATGCTAGAGATTTGAAGATGAGTGAAGAATAAGTCAGTCCTCTGGATTTGCTGATGATTGCTGATTATTGCTTGTTCCTGGGTGCTTTAACAGTCTTTATTGTTCTGCGTATGTCTCTGTAAACCATCCCTTTGTTAATTGTTTATTTATTTTTTTTTAATTATTTTTTTTTATTGTTACTAAAATTTTTTTTTCCAGTGTTTCAAGATTCATTCCCCATTCCCCACACCCAGTGCTCCACGCTTTAGGTGTCCCCAGTACCCACCACCAGGCTCTCCCATCCCTCCACCCCCCTCCCTCCAAGTCCCTCAGTTTGTTTCTGTGTTCAAAGTCTCTGTTGTTTCGTTTCCCTCCCTAG
>PITA01003257.1:0-13712 GCA_004023965.1 Spilogale gracilis
TTTTTTTTTAAAGATTTTATTTATTTGTTTGACAGAGAGAAACACAGCTAGAGAGGGAACACAAGCAGAGGGACTGAGAAAGGGAGAAGCAGGCTTCCTGCTGAGCAGGAAGCAAGCAGGAAGCCCGATGTGGGGCTCGATCCGGGTTCTCCAGGATCATGACCTGAGCCGAAAGCAGTTGCTTAACCAACTGAGCCACCCAGGCGCCCCTAGAAGCTGGTTCTTTGAAAGACTCAATAAGATCGATAAACCATTTGCCAAACTAATCCGAAAGAAAAGGGAGAAGACCCAAATTAATAAAATTATGAATAAAAGGGGAGATATCACGACTAACACCAAGGAAATAGAAACAATCATTAGAAATTACTATCAACAATTATATGCCAATAAGTTTAACAACCTAGAAGATATGGGTACATTCCTGGAAACCTATAAAATTCCAAGACTGAAACGGGAAGAAATTGACAATCTGAATAGACCTATATTTAGTAACAAGATTGAAGCAGTGATCAAAAACCTCCCAAAAACAAGAGCCAAGGACCAATCATATTCCCTGGGAAATTCTACCAAACATTCAAAGAAGAAATAACACCTATTCTCCTGAAGCTGTTTCAAAAAATAGAAACAGAAGGAAATCTTGCAGACTCTTTCTATCAGGCCAGCATTACTCTAATCCCTAAACCAGACAAAGACCCCATCAAAAAGGAGAACTTCAGACCAATATCTCTGATGAATATGGATGCCAAGATTCTTAACAAGATCCTTGCTAACAGGATCCAACAATACATTAAAAATATTATCAACCATGACCAGGTTCAACACTCACAAATCAATCAACGTGATAGAACAAATCAGTAAGACAAGAGAGAAGAACCACATGGTACTCTCAATTGATGCACAAAAGGCTTTTGACAAAATACAACATCCATTCCTGATTAAAACTCTTCAAAGTATAGGGATAAAGGAACATTCCTCAACCTCATAAAATCTATCTATGAATAATCCACAGTGAATATAATTTTCAATGGGAAAAACTGACAGCCTTCCCTCTGAGATCAGGAACAAGACAAGGTTGCCCACTCTCACCACTACTGTTCAACATAGTGTTAGAAGTCCTAGCAACAGCAATCAGACAACAGAAAGAAATAAAAGGTATCCAGCTTGGCAAAGAAGAAGTCAAACTCTCTCTCTTTGCAGATGACATGATAGTCTATGTGGAAAACCCAAAAGACTCTACCCCAAACAACTAGAACTCATACAACAATTTGGTAATGTGGCAGGATACAAAATCAATACACAGAAATCAGTTGCGTTCTTATACACTAACAATGAAAATATAGAAAGGGAAATCAGAGCATCAGTTCCGTTTCCTATAGCACCAAAACCATAAGATATTTAGGAATAAACCTAACCAAAAAAGATAAGGATCTGTACTCAAGGAACTACAGAACAGTCATGAAAGAAATTGAGGAAGACACAAAAAGATGGAAGAACATTCCATGCTCATGGATCGGAAGAATAAACATTGTTAAAATTTCTCTACTGCCCGGATCAATTTACACTTTCAATGCCATTCTGATCAAAATTCCACCAACATTCTTCAAAGGAACAAACAATCCTAAAATTTATATGGAACCAAAAAAGACCCCGAATCACTAAGGAATTGAACAACAAACAACAATTGTTGAAGAAGAAAAACGAAGCTGTTACCTGACTTCATGCTTTATTACACATCTGTGGTCACCAAGACAGCATGGCACTGCCACAAAAACAGACAAATAGAGCAAAGGAACAGAGTAGAGGGTCTAGATATGGATCCACAAATCTATGGTCAAATCATCTTTGACAAAGCAGGAAAAAATATCCAGTGGAAAAAAGACAGTCTCTTCAATAAATGGTGCTGGGAAATTTGGACCACTACATATAGAAGAATGAAACTATACCATTCTCTTACACCACACACAAAGGCAAACTCGAAATGGATGAAAGACCTCAATGTGAGGCAGGAATCTATCAAAATCCTAGAAGAGAACATAGGCAATAATCTCTTTGACATCAGCCACAGCAACTTCTTTCAAGACACGTGTCCAAAGGCAAAGGAAACAAAAGTGAAAATGAACTTTTGGGACGTCATCAAAATAAGCTTCTGTACAACAACAGAAATAGTCAACAAAGCAAAGAGGCAACCCACAGAATGGGAGAGGATATTTGCAAATGACACTACAGACAAAGGGCTGATATCCAAGATCTATAAAGACTACTCAAACTCAACATCCAAAAAGAAGATGAACACATCAAAAAATGGGCAGGAGAAATGAAGAGGCACTTCTCCATAGAAGATATACAAATGGCTAACAGGCACATGAACAAATGTTCATCATCACTAGCTATCAGGGAAATTCAAATCAAAACTACACTGAGATACCACCTTACACCAGTCAGATGGCCAAAATTAACAAGACAGAAAACAACAAGTATTGGAGAGGCTGTGGAGAAAGGGGAACCCTCTTACACTGTTGGTGGGAATGTAAACTGGTGCAGCTGCTTTGGAAAACAGTGTGGAGATTCCTTAAAAAAATTAAAAATAGAACTACCCTATGACCCTGCAATTGCACTACTGGGCATTTACCCCAAAGATACGGATGTAGTGAAAAGAAGCACCATACGTACACCAATGTTCATTGCAGCAATGGCCACAATCGCCAAACTGTGGAAAGAGCCAAGGTGCCCATCAACAGATGAATGGATAAAGAAGATGTGGTACATATATACAATGGAATACTATGCCTCCATCAGAAAGGATGAATATCCAACTTTTGTAGCAACATGGACTGGATTGGAGGAGATTATGCTGAGTGAAATAAGCCAAGAAGAGAAAATCAAGTATCGCATGGTTTCACTTACTTGTGGTGCATAAGGGGTAACCTGGAGGACAGTGGGAGAAGGAAAGGAAATGGGAACTAGGGTAATCTAGGGAGGGAAACGAAACAACAGAGACTTTGGACACAGAAACAAACTGAGGGACTTGGAGGGAGGGGGTGGGGGGATGGGAGAGCCTGGTGGTGGGTATTGGGGACACCTAAAGCGTGGAGCACTGGGTATGGGGCATGGGGAATGAATCTTGGAACACTGGAAAAGTAAAATAAATTTAAAATTAAAAAAAGAAAAAAGAATTAATAGTTAAAAATAAATGAATAAATGGATTTACATTTTTGGGAGCTGGATTTTTTTTTCAATTTTTATTTTTTATTTTAGAGAGGGAGAGGGAGAGGGAGAATGCTAGGGGGAAGGGCAGAGAGAGAGAGAGAGAGAATCTCGAGCAAACTCCCTGCTGAGTGTGGAGCTGGGCCTGGGGCTGAGAGCAGGACTGGAACCTAAATCAGGATTCCAGCCAGTGCTTAACCAACTGAGCCATCCAGGTGCCCCAGGGCTGCAATTTTTAAAATCTACACAATAGATTCTGAACTTATTGTAGTTTGTGAGTTCCTGTTGAACATGATGAATATGAAAAATGAAAACAATCTTTTGAAAAAGTTTTCTTAAGTATTCAGTGATACCAAGATTTCATTTGAGAGAGCTGAAAAGCGACCATGGCTCTTATAATGAAAGGGTCATTCAGTGGAATTATTGATTTGATGAAGCTAGATTTCATGGGAAGTGAATAATTAGAGATGATGATTGGACAGTGGCTTTAAAAAAATTGACAGCGGGGCGCCCGGGTGGCTCAGACCTTAAGCATCTTCCTTCGGCTCAGGTCATGATCCCGGAGACCAGGGATCGAGTCCCACATCAGGCTCCCTGCTCAGAAGGAAGCTTGCTTCTCCCTCTCTCACTCCCCCTGCTTGTGTTCCCTCTCTTGCTGCATTTCTCTCTGTCAAATAAATAAAATCTTAAAAAGAAAAAAAAAGACTTTAAAAAAATAAATAAAAAAATTTAAAAAATTAAAAAATTGACAGGGAACATAGAAAGCTTATAAGTTGATGCTGAGGGTTTTTGTTTGTTTTGAATGATGGTTCATCTCATTGTTCTAGTACATATACTGCTTTCAGTGCTGATGCCTTTTTAGTAGTTATTGTATTTTATGACTATCGAACACCTAAATGTGTTAAGTGCAGAATACTGCAGAAGACCTCTTTCTCATTGGATTCAGAATACGTGTTTTAAGATCAGGTCTTCCATTTTTCTACTTTTTCATCCAATGTTCCTTAAGTATATAACATGGTTTTACTAATTTTAATCTTGTTGTCGTTATACTAAAATAATCAGTCTTTAGTAAAGATATAGAACTTCAGAATTTTAAAATGAAAATAAGTCCTACAGTTTGAAGGCACAAATAACATTAAGAAATCTATAAAATAAGTATTATAGTGTAGAGAATATTTTCTATATTTGGAGTCAAAATGTCAGTGTTGGAATACTGTGTGATAGTGGTCAAAACACTAAAGTCGCTCAGTGTCTTATTTTTTCGCAGAATGCTTTTCTGATTTGTTAGGAGAAATATATGAAGTAAATTCTCTGAAAGTAATTTTATTTTTTTTATTTATTTTTAATTTTTTTTAAAGATTTTATTTATTTGACAGAGAGAAACACAGCAAGAGAGGGAACGCAAGCTGGGGGAGTGAGAGAGGAAGAAGCAGGCTTTCCGCCGAGCAAGGAGCCCGATGTGGGGCTCGATCCCGGGACTCCAGGATCATGACCCGAGCCGAAGGCAGTCGCTTAACCAACTGAGCCACCCAGGTGCCCCTGAAAGTAATTTTAAAAGTGCTGAAGCCTTATAAGATATTAAGATTAACACAATACTCAAAGTCTAAAGTGACTTTGTCTTAAGTGATATATATATAAGTACAGTACTGTACTCTAGAGTTTTGAAAAACATAGGAAAGGCAGCACTTAATATAGGGAGATAAACTAAAAGAAAAATTGAATTGATCAATGACCATAAAACACATAAAAAGGCCCTCTTATAAAAACAAAATATAACCCATTGCGGAATACTGAAATATACTATAGATTTCAAATTTCATTATAATAACCACACCAATAGTTGAAAAAATCAAATTCATCACATTTGAAAACCTGTAGCATGCTATTCAGGCATATCATTCAAGTTGGTCACTTTTCTCCATATTTACTGCCCCTTCCTTCAGGTCCTTCCTCTGTCTTCCCTGCACTGTTATTGTAAGTCCTATACTTCAGTCCCCCCCCCAATTTAATATCTTTAAACAAAAATATGGGAATTTCTCATTTCTCATTTAAAATATCTTCAACTGCACATTACCTGTATATTTTTATATTAACTATAATGTATTATTTGTTTCAAGGGTGCAGGTCTGTGATTCATCAGTGTCACAGAGCACAGAGCACCCACCGTAGCACAGACCCTCCCCAGTGTCCATCCTCAGCCCCCCATCTCTCTCATCCCCTTCCCCCAACAACCCTCAGTTTGTTTCCTCAGACCAAGAGTCTCTTCTGATTTGTCTCCCTCTCTGGTTTCGTCTTGTTTCATTTTTTCCTTCCCTTCACTATGATCTGCTGTCTTGTTTCTCAAATTCCTCATATTGGTGAGATCATATGATAATCGTCTTTCTTTGATTGACTAATTTTGCTTAGCATAATACCCTCTAGTTCCAGCCACGTAATTGCAAATGGCAAGATTTGGGGGGCGTGCGCCTCTATTTTAAAACATAAACAAATCCTTTTCTGGCACTTAAAATCCAGCTAGAAAACATTTCTCATCAATGTTTTCCATGCATCTAACTTCATTTTTAACTTTTTACTTTTACATAGGTACACATTAATGTTATTGCTGTGGTTTTCATCTGCAATTTTGTGTCTCTTTATATGCCACTGTAAGTATCTAGAATGCCTCTTCCTCTTTTCTCCTAGAAAACTCTTAGTCCCTCCTTCAGATCAGTTCAAGAGCCCATTCACAGAGTCTCTCCAACTGCACAACACTTCTGTTCTCTGTTAATAACTATAATCACACTTCCTGAGTTGTGTTGCAGTATCTGTTTAGGTGATTTTATTTCTCACCAAATTGTGAGTCCTTCACTAGAGATGGCACTTGGCTCATAACTTGTGTTTAAAACCTAAAATATAATTGATAGATGAATGAAAGAACAGAAGAAAGAATGGGAATATGATAGGCTTAGGACCGAGGATTTAGTCTCATTCTCAGATTAGTTCTCCTATTTCTACATCCCTTCTATACCTGTTACTAACACATTCTCTGCCCTTACTTCCTGTCCTTCATTGATCAAGTCAACTATACTCTGTACATCTGCCGTGCAGTAGGGGTAGTTCAATTAATTTCTTCTTTATCCTTATCAGGTGGGACCTAAGGAAAACCTGGAACTCTTACTGCAAATGTCTGAGAGTAACACATAGTGTTTGTCGTGGCATGTTCAGAGATGATACTATTTGTTATTGAAATTTGCTTTCTTCTCCATCATGTATATGCAGTTAAAAATAAGTGTTCTTATTTCTTTTTTTTTTTTAAGATTTTATTTATTTATTTGACAGAGAGAGATCACAGGCAGGCAGAGAGATGAGGAAGCAGGCTCCCTGCTGAGCTCAGAGCCTGACACAGGCCTCCATCCAGGACCCTGAGATCATGTCCTAAGCCCAAGGCAGAGGCTTTAACCCACTGAGCCACCCAGGAGCCCAATTGTTCTTATTTCTAATATGCACTTGTATCAGCCTAGTAAAAATTGTGTCTAGACAGGGTGAAACCTACTTGCATGTAATTACCACACTTCCTCTATTTCATCATGGACACCATCACAAACTGTATTCCCTTAATAGAGTTTGGCTATAACTATTATCTACCTATAAACTCCCACCCCTCCAAGAAAAAAACATAGCTAGTGCTTTCAAATAAATGAGAAATAATTTTATTTTAAAATATTTTTTTGTCATTCTAGTTTACTTTAGTTCCTGGATTTAGGGTCAAAGCTTATATTCATATATCCCAGGATCCTCCAAATTAAGGACCAGTCTGGCAACAGGGGAAAAAAAAAAGTTTCCTGCCTACAAGCTAGTGCAGTCAAAATGTTAACAAGGATCCCTGATTCAATAAATAAGAGTTTCCTTACCAGCAGTAAAATTTCTAGAAACTCCTGCTGTGTAAGCTAGAAGGCTTCAAGCTGAGCTCTTTTTTTAGAGGCAAGCTGCCCTTAGATAAATTACACTGATGACTAAGTAAAACCCAGGTAATGTGAGACTAGAGTACAGCTAACATTCTTCATGTCACGCACCATTATCAGACTCAATGAAGCAAACCTTTGGAGATCAAAGAATAAACCTTGTCCTCACTGCTTTTTGCTGTGTTGAAAATTTTAACTGCTGGTTAGTCTATTTTTAACGTATTTAAATGGAGCCAACTGCTTCCTAGCTCAGAGGGTGCTGAGCTGAAAAACACTGGTTTGCATGGTCTTTTCATTTAAGGACTGAATGCCCTAGATTTCCTAGGGCAGGTTCTGTTTTTAGGACTTACAGATTTATGACCTGGTTTATATTTATTGACTTCAATGGAAAAAAAAAATTGAAATCAATCCTGTCAGAGAGAGAAGTCATATTAGGTGACACCAGACTAAAAAACTTAAATGAGAATTGGAATTTCAACCTAATATAATATGTCATAAACAGCTCTAGTAGATAGAAATACACATGATAAAAATGTAACAGAATTAAAAAATTAGACAATAGTGCCTATTCTGGATTAATTGTGGAGTTATAATGATATTAAGATGTAATTAGGCTAAAAGACTGATTTGCTCCTTTGGCCAACTATCTGTCCTTAGAGAGTCTAAACCCTGTGTAAGTTATGAAAATTTGCCTGAGGGCTAAGACCACGAATAATCCCTTACTTAGAATCAATGTCCGTTAAAACAAGTGACCGATTTTCAGAGTGTTGTCAGGCACAAGGCAGTCTCTCGAAAAATATATAGGGAATAATTAAGAAAATGAATGCTCGTTTTATGAGCACTGGATCCAAGAAGGCGGGCTGTCAATGTAAAACCATCACCTCTAAAGTACATGGAATACATAAATTTGCCCTCAAAAACCAAAACCAAAAACCAAACAAACCCTTATAATTAATCGCAGAGACTAATCACATATTTATTAAATGGCACTAAGTAATTCAGGTTAGTGGTTAAAGAGATTTTTAACATAAATTCTCAATTATTCAATGGCTCTTTAAAATCCTATCATTTCTACTGCCTTGCTTATTAATTTTTACTGTGCTGCTCAAGGTTGCGTTCTCACAATTACTTTGATGAAAGCCCTATCTCTGTGAGACTAACTTCCCCATTTCTGAGGAAGCCTCTGCTTTCCTTCCTTTTCCTCACTGCTCACCTATTTCCACTGCTCAGAATAATTTTCCGCTATCTAGCACTTTTAATCTTCTGTGTTTTTCTAGACTCAGCTCAATCCCAAACTTGTCCATGAATCTTTTTTCTTTCATTTCCAGATCTCAGAGGTCATTCTGAATTCCAATATTATTCTTTGGGGCTAATACTATTTATGCATATTTAACATGTATTTATCTTTTTTTAACTTCTGTTTTTGAAAGTTCATACTATAATAATTTGGACAATATCTGTGTGTATGTTTATTTCACTTATTCAATAAATATTTTGCTTTTCTCTTTTAAAATGTTAACATTTCTTAAGATGTGTAATACATGATCTCAACATTAAAATACTGAAAACTTGTTATAATTATGTAATTCTGTATTTAATTGCAACTTCTTTAGACAGCAATCTTTTCTGAAGACTGTGTAGAAAAAGTTAGACTCAGCGTCCTGAAAGCATTCTAACTGTGAAATTTGCTCAAGTATAAAAAAAGCCCTCAAAGGAGCTTAAGGAGCTCCTTTGTGAAGGCTTCTTTCAAATGTTTCAAGCAAACAGTTCAAAAGTGCCTATCAGGGAGCAATTCTGCTTTGCTAGGCTAATGACCTAATACAGGAATAATGTTCTGTCAGTTTGAACACAGCCTACTGTCCTAGCAGTCTGAAGGTAGGGATTATCTGTCTGTTTTACCACTGAATCTCTAGAGGTTAACAAAGTGGTTTGAACATAGTAGATGTTCAATAAATATGTGCTGACCAAATTAAATTGTCTTAGTAATTTTTGCCCATCATTTATTCATTGGAATATTTAAATTAATTAAAGTATTAACAATGAATAGTTTTTTCCTTTAATTTGGTTGACTAGGTTTCCACTATGTCGCACGTACAAGATTCTGTGCAAAAAGAAAGTCTTAATTTTATTGCTTCTTTGGTACTACTTGTTTTTCTTTTATTCATTCAACTAGCATTTAATAAGGTCCATTCAATACACAGCATTGTGCTAGAAGATGGATATATAAAGTAAAAATTAAGGCATGATCTGTAAGTAAGATTAGAGCTTCAGGATAAACAGAATCCAACAGAGAGTTATTCCATAACTAATTCCAATAGATAATACATACTATTATGAAAAACATGAAGGTAGTTCATTGAGTGTGGAGGACAGGGAGATACGAAGAGATGGGGAAGGAGAAGTTCCTCAAGGGAGGGTATTGAATTTGTAACTTGAAAATGAGGTAGAATTACATAAAGATATAGGGGAAGTATTTTCTGGGAATAATGGGGAATTATGTTTTATAGTCATCCTAAGGTCAGAAAGATTTTGGTATGTTAAAAAAATGAAAGAAGAAAAATGTGGTTACGTGTTAAGAGCAGCAAGGCTGGTACCAGGTAATACTGGAAATACAGGTAAGTGGCTATACATACAGTGCAGACCTGTTAGGTCATAATTACATTATGCAAAGAACCACTGAAAATTTGGGGGCAATGTAGTGATCAGATTTACATTTGAAAAAAATATATGTGCCAAATGGAGAGTGAATGTGCCATTTAACATTTTTATTAATCAGATTTTGTATTTATTAGTCATTTCTCTAATTATTTGCAGTTAATACCCATTTTCTGAAAAAAAATCCATTTTCTGGTTTGTCTTTTCATGTTTTTCTGGTATCTTCTAATCAACAAAACCTTATTATATATACATGAATTCATCAATCTATCAATCTCTCATTTGTGCTTAGTATTCTTGTTTAAAGAAATGCTACCTTATTCTAATATAATAGATATTCTGTGTCTTCTAAAAGTTTCAAAGTTTTCCCTTTATATTTAAAAAATATACATAGAAAATGTTACAGCATATAATGTAAATTAGTGATCTAATTTTACTTTTCCTACTAGAATGATTAGTTGTTAAAGCACAATGTATCAAATCCATTGAATTCTAACATTATTGTCAAACATCAGATTTCTTATAGGAATGACTCTTTTTCTATTTTCTCTGTCTTGTTCCATTGTTGTTTTACAAATATTACACAGATTTATTTAATATGACTCTACAGTAAGTCTTGATATTTGGTAGGGTAAATGCCCACATCATATTCTTCTTCTTTAGAGATGTCCTGGCTGTTCTTAGCTCATGGAATTTTCCATGAAAATTTAAAATAAACTTCCTAAAATTCTTTAAGAATTCCATTTGGATTCTGATTGGAATTTCACTTAATCTAAGGATGAATTTTAAAATGACAATCTAAGATAGAGTCCTTCTATCCTTTCTTAAACTATAACTCTTAATTTACTTAGGGCTATTTTTCTCCATAAAAGATTTTGCATACATATAGATCTATTCCTGAGTATCTTATTATTTTTTATAATTGAGTATGCTGTTGTTGCTGTTATTATTATTTTTATGTTTAACTGGTTCTTATCTGAAAAGATTTAATTGCTTTTTGCATAATGATCTCAAACCAGATATTAAACAAAATTCAATTTTATGAATATTGCCCTAGATTCTTATGTGATTTGAATGTACACAGTTATATCAGCTGTGGCAGATATAGTTTTGTTTCTTCCATTACAATCCTTACTGAATGTTTTTATTTTCCAGTTCTTGCATCACTTATCTGAATATCCAAAGCACAGTGTAAAAGAGGGTGTTAATTAGGAACAAATAGTTAAAATATAGAAAGTAATAAGAAAAACATTTTCTATGAAAAAATAAGATACTTAGGAATAAAACTTTTTCTTGTTTAAGGTAATTCTGTATTTCTTGTGGTAGGTTGAAAAATGATCCCCCAAAACATATCCATGTCCTAATTGTGAAACCTATGAATGTTACTTTATATGGTGAAAAAGGGTTCTTTGTTGATGTGATTAAAGGATTTCAAGATGGGGAAATAATTCTATATTACCATGTGAGCCCTAAATGCAATTACAAATGTCCTTAGAAAAGAGAGGCAGAGATTTGAGGCACAGATGAGAAAACTATGTGTCCTAGGAGGCAGAGATAGGAATGACTCCGTCTTAAGTCAAGGAACATAGGCAGCCACGAGATGCTAGAAGAGGTAAGGAATAGATTCTCCCTCAGTCTCTGGAGAGAGGATCCTCTTGTTGACATCATGATTTCAGCCTAGTAATAATGGCTTCAGACTTCTAACCTCCAGAACCGAGAGAAAACAAACATCTGTTCTTTTAAACAGCCCAGTTTATGGTAACTTCTTACAACAATCACAGGAAACTTAATTTCTTATTTCTCATTTCTTATTCTTATTTAGAATAACATTTGTTGTAAATTTTAATTAGATACCCTATATAAGGTTAAGAATGTAGGGCCTATTATTAATGTGCTAAAAGTTTTTATAATGAATGGGTGATTAATTAAATAAAATACTTTCTAGATTATTTTTCTCTTTTTATCTATTAATAGCACATATTACAGACATATATCCAAATATTCTTCTAGGATAAGTTATGTTTATTTTCCTAGTATAAACTCAACTTGAGAATGATTCATAATCTTTTCAATACATTACTTGATATGATTTGCTAATATTTATTTAGACTTTTTGTATCTATATTTATGAGTGAGATTGGCTATGATATTCGTTTCTTGTACTGTACCTATCTGGCTTTGGTATATAAGACATACAAGCTTGAAAATTAGAGATTTATTAGAGATTGTTGTCATTTTCAGTCTCTGGACAAGTTTGTACAGTAATGAAAAATCAGTTTTCAGGACAGTTTTAAGCTATACTCCAGAAAAGTGATATCAATGCCCAAAACATAATTTTGATAGCACTGAAATTAACAGTATGTGCATGAGTATGTGTGCTTAATTGTATTATGGGTAGATCATAGTTTTATTCCATTTTTTTTTTAAGTACTCCATTTATTTGACAGAGAGAAACTTTAGCCAGAGAGGGAACACAAGCAGGGAGAGTGAGAGAGGGAGAAGCAGGCTTCCTGCCGAGCAGGGAGCCCGATCCTGGGTCTCCGGGATCATGACCTGAGCCAAAGGCAGTGTCCTAACCAGCTGAGCCACCCAGGCGCCCAGTTTTATTCCATTTAAATTAGGGCTAAAGGTGAATGTAGTTCCTTTACCAAATCGATAGATGACTGTGAAAGAAGGACTGCAAGGGGCTTTTGGAAGCTGAAAAGGGCAAATAACTAATTCTCCCCTAGATGGTACAGAAGGAATGTAATCCTGAAAACATTTTTATTTTAGATCCGTGAAGCCCATTTTTGGCTTCTGATTTTCAGGACTCTAAGAAAATTAATTTGTTGTTTTAGCCACAACATTTGTAGTATTTTGTTATTGCAATAATAGAAAACTAATACAGGCATATTTGTCTTTGTTGGTCTCTCTTCTTTTCGTAACTACATTCTAGTCATCATTTCTTTATCTTTTCTTCACTTCTTTTCCTATCTGCTGCCTTTTCTTTCCATCTCTTCCTTCCCTTTCTTCTCCCTTCCCTTGTCCTCTCTTATTTATCTTCATGTACTCTCTTGGTGATCTCTTTTAGGTTTGTATCTTTGAAAAATTTCTAAATATAAATGGTTCTTAAATTTGTATTTCCAGGCAGAATGTCACTTTTATTCTCCAGATTTCATTAATTATCATCTCCTCTTTGAACTAATGAACATATTGAAAGTCACAGAATCAATTCTTTAAAAAACCAAAACTCATCCTCTGCCACATATATACATGCAAAAATAATAAATAAAATATAACAAAATAAAAAAATGACTTTCCTGTGTTCATTAATCACAATTCTATTCTTTCAGTTCCTCAGTCCAAAAACTTTGTAGTCATCTTTGACTTTTTCCTCAAGCCTTACCTTCAGTGCATCAGTAAGTCCTGTTTGTTCTGCCTTTAAAGCATGTCTAAAATCACACACTTTTCTCCAGCTACACTGCTATCATCTTCACCCAATTTACCATTATATTTCACCCAGATTGTTTCAGAAATCTGCTACATTGATCCTCCTGGGAATGCCCTTCCTTGCCTGCACAATAATTTCAACATAGTAGCCAAAGTAATCCTATGAAAACAGTTTCCAAATGGCTTTCTCTTGCTCAAACACTGATATCTTCATGATGATGTATGTATCTTATGTGTCAGACTTAACTGCTTTTCAGATGTCATCTTCCTTTTTTTCTTTTTCTTGTTACTAAATTTTTTTTTCCAGTGTTCCAAGATTCATTCCCCATTCCCCACACCCAGTGCTCTACGCTCTAGGTGTCCCCAGTACCCACCACCAGGCTCTCCCATCCCTCCACCCCCCCTCCCTCCAAGTCCCTCAGTTTGTTTCTGAGTCCAAAGTCTCTGTTGTTTCATTTCCCTCCCTGGATTACCCTAGTTCCA